>VZTT01056114.1:19766-25684 GCA_013400855.1 Buphagus erythrorhynchus
TATAATCTTTACCTGTAATTGAAAAAAATATATATAAATAATACTTCTGCTTTGTGCACAAACACTATAATATTTTTGCTACCCTATAAAAGGAAGGAAAAGAATGAAGCAAGTTAGTTACCATGTTTTTAAAAGAAAGGGTTAAAAAAATTAAAAAGAAATACAGGTCATCATGCTTTTTAATGCTCTGCATGTTTCAAATGTAAAATATGAAGAATTAAAGGTAAAATAGCAGGAAAATCATTTTTATCATTCTCCTACAGAAAATAATGCTTTCAACATAGTACAGTTCAGACCAAAAGATTAAGCAAATGCAGCTATTATATTCATATGGAAAGATTATCTTAGATTGTATCAAACTGAGTATTTTCATATGATTCCTCTCTTTTCAGGCTAATGTAGCAAAACAACTTCTTTGGCAAAATTTGTCTGAAATTCTTTACCTTCCTTTAAAACATCTGTAGTAGCAATAATTAAAAAAAAAAAAAAAAAGAAAATAAAAGAAATAAAGAAAGAAACAGAACAAACCAAAACAAACAAAAAACCACAACCAAAACAACATTTGGCTCAACCATGGACCGATGAAATAGCTGGTCTTGAACAGGACATGATCTTGATTCTTTAACCTGTGACCCACATCACTGTACAGAAATTCATTATCTGATAGTGTATTATCATTATTCAGCCTGTGGAAATTAAATTCAACAGGAAAGAGTATCTAAGAGCAGGGGTTTTGAGAGAATAAAACATGGCATTTGTACATCCAAAAAGTTTACCAAATGGTTTCAAACAAAGGTTATTTACCTATACATCCTTCCTTTCCTTCTGTTTAAACAAGTTTCAAACTGACACAACATAACGTCAAAAAAAGTATTACCTATTGACTTACTGCTATGAGTGAAGAATGATGCCCAGGATAAAAATTCAATACTTATACATATTTTTCATAGCTTTTGTTTTTGATATACATTTTACAAATGTCTCCCAATGTTTTAATGTACTGTCTTTTTTAGGACATTGAATTAATATGATGTTTCATTTTACAAAATTTTGGTTTTAGTAGATTTATGTTCAGATATCCAAACATTCCAATTTTGTGGAATATGTGTAGGGGCAACACTTTTCAGCCCTTTCACTGAAAATTCTATCTAAAGTCTTAGCAACAAATCAATATAAAATACAATTAAATGTTATTAGTAACTTTCTCTTTTTGCTCTGTCATTATAAAGTCAAATTAATTGCAAATAAGTATATATGCCCTACAAATACGTTTTTAAGGCTAGAAAAACTTAGATATTTCAAATAGTTATGTTAGCATGAAAATCATATCTTTGAGAATCCAGCATACTAGAAACTTGAGAAATATTTATATTTTCCACTTATACAATATGTACATTAAAATAATAATAATATACCATAATGTGTTTTGCACTGAATTGTTTTAAATTATATACATAATTTTAGATTTCTTCAGAATTTAAGTGACATCAAAACAGAACATGTTCTATAGAATAAATAAAAAATTATCAGGTGCTGACTTATTGTAAATGTAATGTGAAAGTCAGGTATTGAAAAAAAAATTTAGTCCACCTATATACTAAATAATCCTATAAAAACCAACATCACTGTATATATACTTAAATACATAATGAAATGTTTTATATATATTTGTAGGCAGACTTAGTTTTAAGTAAGGACACCTCCTAGTAATTGTAATATAATTGAAGCTATTTGCTAATTTTAAGGTAACCTTTTTTAGTATTCCTACAATAAAAAGAAAGAAACAACTCTTAGTTTTGATTAGACATTTCAATTCTAGATCCAACAGTAACTAATTCCTAAATAGAAGAATTTTCCAGATTTTTGCAGTTTGGGGGTTGCTCATTTTAGGTTTTGGGTTTGGGTTTTTTTGGAGTTTGTTTGTTTGTTTGTCAATACTCCAAAAATGCAGCACTGCATAGCTTTCATTATGATGATTTTGTGCTGGATATTATAGAAAACATTTACTTGCACCACTGGTTTAAGACATACTAACAGGTTCTGTGGGAGATTTCAATAAGCAATGTGTGTAGTTCTGATGAAGTCAGACATAAGTTCTTACATAAATTTAAGTGAAAAACCTAAAAACATAAGAAGGTACAAAAATACACTCTCCTAACCATACATGTGATTTCAGAAGTAAATAGAATATTTAACGCCAGGGCAGTATTTCTGCACCTGCAATATCATAATTACACGTGCAACATATGAAAATCCAGGTTTCTGCTATATAGCTGGGATTATTCTAAAGGATGAGTAATAAAATAAAGCAGTGGCTTAAGTCAGCCACAAAATTAAAAAGGAACTCTTCTCTAAGCAACAGAAAAGATTTTTCCAACAAAAAACTGGTACTTTTCTCATTTGACACACAGACGTTCATTAGGTTCACCACTAACAGCTCTAGTTATTCAGCAAATTTATCTGTCTAATCAGAAGAAAGATAAAGAATGATCTCCTTACTCATCCACTCCCTCCTTGTCCAGACATGTTTTTGTATTTAGCATTACAAACAGTATACAAATTATGATGCATTTTGAAAAAAAACCAAAAACTTTAATGTGCTGGATTAATATGTGTTTGTCTGCTTCAGAAATAAATAAAGATATCCTTTTCTAAATATCTGATTTAGAAACAGACTATTGTTTCTTTCATTGGCAACCCCCTTAAATGGTACTAGTTTAAGAATATACAAATAATACCCTTTCAAATACAACCTCTGCCATGGTAAATTTTTCACATATTTACATACAGGACATCTTTTAAAAATAAATATGTATTAAATAAATAGACAGTATGCCTCTATTTTATATTTGGGCAAAAACTTTACATTCCAGTGAAAATTCAGTTTGAACAAAACATAAATGCATCTGTATTTATTTTACTTAAAATGTAAGCAATCCTGCTCTTCTTGAAATGAAGAACAACATTTGTGTTATTTTGAGATATTCAGCTGTAACATTCTTGTATTTGTGACAGCTAATTGAAAATTTAATTTAAAAATTTAGATAATTATTTTTAAAAGCAAAACATATTTAGGATTTTTTTTTTAAATTTAGGAATATTAATCTTGCTATCAGTTTGTAATTCTACATCTATTTCTTTTATTCACTGAATCTTTCCCTTGTTTATATATTGGAATATCAACTCTTTATGGCAAACAATGGTTGTATTGTTCAATAACATAGTATCTAACATATTAGATAGATCACAGTGGTCTAGGTGCCAGTAGAAAAGAAATATTGCAAAGGTGTTTTTTTTTCTCTTGAAACCTAAAATCCACACAGTCACTAAGTTAAAAGGTATAAAATTACACAAAAAAAAAAATCAGAAATTGAAAAATCAAATATTATCTATTTAGTTTTGTTACCTGCATGACTACCATTTTTAAAAAAAGTACTTAACTCCTCGTCTGTCAGGGAAATTGGACAGTGAACTTATTTTCCTTTTACAGGAAACAGGTTCAGAAACTGATTTAGTTGCAGAAGTAAGAAACCTAACTGCTATCCAAAATAAGTGCTCTGAGCTATCCAATAATGGTATCTTTCAATATGAAGGAAGATTAGGTTTCCAGGTTTGTGTGTATGCTCCTGGCTATATCCAAATTTGTGCTGCAAAAAGGAGAGTGAGTATCTAAAGCAATTATGAACATACACCTACATATGCATAAGAATAAGCATACATGTGTAATTCATTTCATTCAAATGCTATAGGAAGAAAAAAAGGTAAGTCACTCAACCTTTATTTCATGTCATAGATTTTATAAAAAATAAGGACTTTAAGTTTGACATTTGCTTACTCACAAAGCAAATTAATTACTACCACAGGAATCACTCTCATCCTATTTGCATTAGCATAAGCAAGTTCAAAATCAGGCTCAAAAAGCATAATACTTCTTCCCCCAAAAGTCATCCAAGTATAACAAATATAATAGAAACAAAGTAAGTTCTCTGTGTGCATTTTCAGTGAAACATGACTGTGTCTTTAAAAGCCTTGACAGAAGTCAAAGAAACCTGGGGTGNCTAAGAAACCTGGGGTGTAAGAAGGCTCAAACAGAGAGCAGTTTGCTGCCCTCAGTTCCCAATGAAATCTGTAGAGGTTTGATGCAACTCGGCCCTTCAGAGGAAGAGGATCTTAAGGGATCTCAACCACTGTGTCCAGAGACACAATTCAAACTTCTTTTAACTTTAGCCAAAAGAGTAGCTCATATAAATTCTAGACTCCTAAACCCTGTATCAGTTAATTCCCTAAACATTTTCCATTTATTGGCAACCCACTTGCATAAGCCCATGCTGCATTCGTATATCAAGTCAGAATTGCCTAAAAGTCCTCTGATTTACCAAACTGAAAGTCCTGGCTCAGTTAAGTGAGCAGAATAGCATCTACTGTGGAATGCCAGATGTTTGGTGATTATGCTCTGCCACTTCTCATCCTTCCCAGTGCTGCACAGAGATAATCTACACTGAGCAGCTATGAATGCATATGAATACATGCTAAATATTTTCATGGGAAGAAGAACCATGACCAAATCTGCACTATACCCATGTCCCATCTTCTCGATTCTCATTCCCACTCCTCTCATGTAATGACCTCCAACTACCCATAGCAAAGTTCCCACCCTTTCACTTTTCTAGTGCTTTGTTTCTTTGCCCTCTTTCTCTCTGACAATATTTGGTTTGGTTATATTATCACTTCTCACAGTCTCTAGAATTGGGAGAATGGCAATCACAAATTCACACCATACATGACACCCAGCTAATACAAAGTCTCCACTGATAAATGTAGTGGAAGTATGAAAGGCAGGCTAGATAGCAAGAATTAACACTTGATATGGCTGTTACACCAATTAGAGTAACTGTGTGTTAAGAAGGTTGAAAAACATGGTTTTAGGTTTCAGGTTTCACATGGTGGCATGACACATGCCAGCACTAAATTACACCAGAAGAGAAATATTACTGATTATACAAAATAGCATAAAAACTTGGAAAAAACAAATCCAACAATTCAAAAGTGGAAATATTTAAATGCATCAGCCTCTGTTTATTCCACTTCACAGAAGTGTTTCTATGAGATTGCACAAAGATTAATGAACCAAGGATCTTTTTCATTTATTATTCAGGTTTCCTTTTTCCTCTTTTATTTTCAACAGTGTAATTATAACTCATTCCATGAATTTTCTGTAACAGTTATTCTTTTCCCTTCTATTAAATCTTTCAACTACTTGTCTAATGTCGGTTTATTTTTTCTTAACAGAAAAACACTTTACAGAAAAGATTCCATCTAATCTAACAAATTCATCCTAATTTCTCACAATTCCACATTTTAGTCTCTAAAGCAAATAACTGCATTTCCCTAAAACTGTAAATTGCTACATTCTATTTCATATTTTTTTCTGTCTTCTTGCTCATCAATTGTTTTAAACTCTCCAAAACTCCCTCTGGCCTCTGAATTCTATGTCTGAAAATTTCATGCTATTTTAGCTGCTCATATGACTACATACTTGGACTTGGTAAGAAGGTGTTCTGAAAACACCAAATCCTGTAGAGAGCACTCAGTGAGGAGTAAGAACACCTAGGACTTTTTTGTGTGGTAGGATAAACACACTCCTACACTAGGCTTGTTAGTAGTCCTATACATGCAATCCATCCTAAACAGAAGTGGCACTATAACAAAAATCTGGGAGAAAAATCAACTGAAGATGTGATAGAAGTTCTACTGAAATCAAGCAGTAAGACCCCTAAGCTCATCACAGGCAAGGTGATGCCTGCATGTACTTGGAATTCACAGCCATCCTCTCTTGTATCAGGCAACTCCTGGAGAGCCCCTGGCTGCATAGCCACCGAGAATCACAAGTTCATGGCAACACAGGCTGCTGAAAGGTC
>VZTT01056115.1:0-14891 GCA_013400855.1 Buphagus erythrorhynchus
GGAAGTCCTGTGGACAAGGGAATGTTTCCCTGTCAAATGGATCTTCAGCAAGTTTGGAACATCCTTACCCAGAGCCAGCCAGAGGAAAGGATTTCTGTGGACTTCTATGAACACAGAAAATCCTGAAAAATCTGGAAAATCCACGGAAAATCCTGGTGTCCAGAACCAACCTTTCATCCAGAGATCAGAAATCCAAGTTCTCCCTGTGTCCAGCTTGAGCAGGTGAATTTGTGCCTCATCCAACTCCAGCTTCCATCACCCTCCAAGGAGGTGCTGGGGTTATTTTTAGAAGGAATCTACAAAACCAACCCTCCAAAGCAGCCACCAGCAAACAGAATGGAGCTGGCAGCCACTGAGGCCGTGCTGCTACTTGGTTACACCCACGGTGCCCATAAATCCTGCTCCACTCCCGGCCCTTCCCTGACGCCTCCCAGCTGTTCCCTAGGATCCTTTTTTGGGTACTTTTCCCTAAAGGCACATGTGGTTCTTTGTTCAGAACTTTCTGGTGATTAAATTGACCGCTCAGTCCTGGTAAGTGAAAACAAACCCTGCAGGCAGCACAGTGCACAGGAAACAGCTGGGGAGAGGATGCTGGAAGGGATTTCCATAAAAGCCAATGATTCATGGAAATGTTCAGTGAGCGGGGTCAGCCTCGGGCTCCTCCGACGGAGCCGATTCCAGAGCCCCGCCCGGCATTCCCAAATTCCCAGTGCCCGCCCCCAGCACCAGCCATGGGGCAGAGCAGAGGGAACTCCCAAAATTCAGCCTGGGGGATGCTACATCCCCAATTTCTGCTGCCCTGGATGTGGGGAAAGGGATGTCAGGAGAGGGCAATGCCTGTGTTACAGGGGTGGGGGGACAGGACACAGGGAATGGCTTCACATGGAGAGAGGGCAGGGTTAAATGGGATATTGGGCAGGAATTGTTCCCTGGGAGGGTGGGCAGGGCTGGCACAGGTGCCCAGAGCAGCTGTGGCTGCCCCTGGGTCCCTGGCAATGCCCAAATCCAGGCTGGACATTGGGGTTTGGAGCCCCTGGGACAGTGGGAGGTGTCCCTGCCATGGCAGGGGTGGCACTGGGTGGGCTGGAAGGTCCTTCCTACTCAACCCAGTCTGTGATGATGATGATGATGGTGATTTGGGCAGGACAGAGTGCGACTCTCCAGCAGGAAGAAGAACTTGCTGCATTCCGTGGCTCTCCAGGCTCCCTCCCTCTGTGCCCACCAGATTTCTTCCAGGACTCTTTCCCTGGAGTTCAAAGCAGGTACTGCCAGCTGGGCATCACTCCCTGGAATGGTGCCAAACCAAACCAAACCAAACCTAACCAAACCACTTTCCACGTCCCATCAACAGGAGATGGAAAATCCCCTTTGGGACACTCGGTTCAGCTGCCCCTGCAGCTCAGGGCTGCTCCTGACAGGACATTTTCCATGGATTTTTCCCACCCACTTTGAATGACTCAAGCACAGGGGCTTCACCACTGCCCAGGGATCCTCCCTGGCATTTTCCTCTCTCACACTGAGACTTCCCTTTCCCAGCTGTCAGCCCTTTCCTCCCATCTGGACCCCCTGGGTTATTCCCCCCTTTCTTTCCCTGACATTTCTCACCCTGTGCTCATTCCATGCCTGAGTCCTGCTGATCTCAGCCACATTCTGATCCTCTCAGAAGGGAGGATGGGGCCTGGAAAAGTGGGAAAGTGGCCTCAGAGACACCCTGGGCAACCCCCCCTCAGTGGAAGGGTCTCCATCCCCCTGGTGCAGAGCCTGGAGGGCCAAGGAGAACAATCCATGGGAGCTGGCCACGACCTGGGAAATTACATTACAGTGTTAAAATCCCCTCAACATTAATCTCAGTGCCCTTTTTATTATCCCACCCAAATGAATTCTGTGAGGGTGAAACCCCTGGTTTAGTGTTTCACACCATTACTGTTTGGGGTTTGTTCTTCCTTCAGCAGGACCCTCCCAACCACCTGTAAAAACCAAGGACAAAATCCAACATTGAATTTTCATGATGGAAATAAGGGTCTGTTTTAAATAACTAAAATTGCAGCTGTGGGGGTTTGCCTGAGAAAGGAAATTTCCCCAATTTCATTATCCTGCTCTTATTTTGGTATTGAAAATGCACAGTACAAAGCAAGGCAGTCAGGTTTTTATTCTGATTAATACATTTTAATGATCTGTGGCATCAGTTTCTATTTCCATGCACTTTTAACACTGCTTAGGAACTAAAATGCTTTTTTCCTGCAGTCCAATTTCTTCTTTTGTAGAAAAACTCCATCTGCAAGGCACAGTCGGGATCCCAGATCCTACACACACCTCAGAGCAAGGTCTAGTGATCATCTCAGCTTTGGTTTGTGATATCCCAGTGGGAATGAAGTGATATCCATGGCAAGCTGTGCATGGCCAGAGCTGAAGGAGCAGCAGGACCACACAGGGGCTGGACTCCCCATTGTGTCTGTGGAGAACATTTTGGGCAACTTCAGGTGGGAAAAGGATGAGCCACACTGAGGCACTGACTGGGATTCTGTGGCTTCCTCTTGTCCCTTGTCACCTGGGAGCAGGGGTGGATCCCCTGGCTCCTCCCTGCTGGCAGGGGCACTGAGGGGGGGTTTGGCCACACCGTGGATGGTGGCTGGGGCTCACACAGAGCATCACACCCATCCCACGAGCCCCAATTCCCTGCCTGGCACAGGGGATTGATTGATTGATTGATTGATTGATTGATCCTTCCTGGGAAGGTTCAGGGCTGTGGGAGCTCCCTCCAGAGCAGCCACCACCCCCAGCTCTGCCAGGGGCAAAATGAAACCTTTCCAGCAGGGAAGGACGAGACAGCCCAGTGCCAGGGGAGGTTTTCTCCAAGGGAAGGGCTGGAATGCTGCCCACAGGCAGCAGGGCAGGATCCACAGGGACAGGTTTGTTCCAAGCCTGGAGCTTTGTTTGGCTTTGCCTCATGCCACGAGTCCTGGAGTGCAAGGTCCCTGACACCACTCCTACAAGGACTTCCTGCAGGAAGTCTGATTTCCTAAAATTCCAGGGCTGTAATGAGGTGCTGCTGCCTTTCATTCCACCATGGAAAACACTTGGTAAACTTTCCTTGACATGGTGAGATTCACTAAATTGTTCTCAAAGCCAGTAAAAAAAAGGTCCCTGACATTTCCATATTTTGTTTATTGCTTAGCAGCAGGAACTCCGGGTGCTGGGAGGGAGGGGGAGAAGGGAAATATTTGTTCTGGACTTGGTTTGGATCCAGGACCTGGCCACTCCCTCATGCCAGAACCATGATCCTGTTATTTTACGTGCTGTTCCTCCCTGGCCACGCTCCCCCTTTACTCCAGCTGCTGCTCCAGGACACAAACAAGGGGACAAGAGCCCAGATTAGAAATGATGGAATCATGGAATCACAGACTGCTTTGGGCTGGAAGGGACCTCAAAGCTCACCCAGTTCCAGTCCAAGCCCAGGGAGCCAAACCCTGGATCCATCCATCCATCCTGGATCCTGTGATGCTGGGCCATTATTCCCTGCCCAGGGCCAGGGCACTGGAGCAGGATGAGCTTTTAGGTCCCTTCCAACCCAAACCTTCTGGGATCCAGGGATTCTCTGATTTCAATCCCACTCCTTGAAGATGTGCTGCTCTTTGTTCTCCTCCCGGAGAGACTCCTTTTACTTTTCTCATCTTGAAACGCACCCAGCATTTAATTACACCATGAATAAATTAACGGACAGGTAAAAGTTATTGCATCAAAAATAAATAACAATTCAACTGGATTTTAAATTGTAGGAACGGATGAGCCGGGGCTCCTTTGGAGGCTGGAATCAGAGCTGGCTCGGCCGGAGCCTCATCCCGGCGGGGCCGCGGCTGCGGGGCTCGCCCGGCGGGGCTGCCCTCGCCTTGGCGGGGATGGCATCGAGGGAGCCGGTGCTGCCGCTGCCGCCTCCGTGCCGGCCCGAGCCGGGGCCCCGGGCAGCCCTGGCTGGTGCCAGGTGTCCGGACAGGCGGAGATCCCCGGCGGGCAGCGAGCGGGGCGAGGCCGGCAGGGTCCCGCTGAGCCTCCGCAGCTCCAGCACCTGGTCCCGGGCACGGCCCAGCGCCGCCGTCAGCTCGAAACGCTCCTCGCACTCCCGGCGCACCGTGTCCTGCAGCAGGGAGTTCTGCAAGGAGAAGCACTGGGAATGTTCCATCCATCACACCTGGACACACAGCAGGGAATTCTGCAAAGAGACAAAACATTGGGAATAGGGAAATAGTGCATCCATCACACCGTGTCCTGCAGCAGGAAGTTCTGCAAAGGAACAGAAACACCGGGCATAGTGCATCCATCGCATCTGGACACACAGCAGGGAATTCTGCAAAGAGACAAAACATTGGGAATAGGGAAATAGTGCATCCATCACACCGTGTCCTGCAGCAGGAAGTTCTGCAAAGGAACAGAAACACCGGGCATAGTGCATCCATCGCATCTGGACACACAGCAGGGAATTCTGCAAAGAGACAAAACATTGGGAATAGGGAAATAGTGCATCCATCACACCGTGTCCTGCAGCAGGAAGTTCTGCAAAGGAACAGAAACACCAGGAATAGTGCATCCATCGCATCTGGACACACAGCAGGGAATTCTGCAAAGAGACAAAACATCGGGAATAGGGGAATAGTGCATCCATCACACCNCAAAGAGAAACACTGGGAATGCTCCATCCATCACACCTGGACACTCCTGGGACAGGGGCCTGCCCTGCATCGTCCTTCTGTTCCCTGGGGAGCCAGTGGGAAATGCCAGGGGATGCTCAGAAGGTTTTCCTGCTCTCCTGCCCAGCTGGGAGAACTGGGAATGCTGCTCTTGGGAAGGAAAGGCAATCATGGACAGAGGTGCAGACACCAAGGGGTTAATGCTGCTTTTCCCTGTGAGCCTCTGCAGTGGGAGAGCACAACCTGCATGGAGTCATGGAACCAGCTGTGGAACCAGGTATGAATGTATGCAATCAGGTGTGGAATCAGGTATGGAACCAGGTATGGAACCAGGTATGGAACCAGGTATGGAATCAGGTATGAAATCAGGTATGAATATATGGAATCAGGTATGGAATCAAGTAGGGAATCAGATATGGAATCAGGAATGGAACCAGGTATGAACACATGGAATCAGGTATGGAATCATGTATGGAAACAGGTATGGAAGCAGGTATGGAATCATGTATGAACACATAGAATCAGGTATGGAACCAGGTATGGAAGCAGGTATGGAATCATGTATGAACACATAGAATCAGGTATGGAACCAGGTATGGAACCAGGTATGGAATCATGTATGGAAGCAGGTATGAACACATGGAACCAGGTAAGGAATCAGATATGAAATCAGATATGGAACCAGATATGAAATCAGATATGGAACAAGGTATGAACACATGGAATCAGGTGTGGAAGCAGGTATGAACTCATGGAATCATGGAATCACTCATGGGAAGGCCATGGTGTCCCCCTGTTGTCCCAGCACTGCCTCTATCCCTTGTCCCCCTCCTTGGGCACACACTGGGCACAGCCTCACTGGAATCCCACTCTCACCTTTCCCCACCTTCCCAAGGAACACATCAGTACCAACCCCAGCACTAACTCACTTGGAAGAGTTTTATTTTCACTGTTGACCAATTCTTTTTCCTGCCACTGAACTGCTTTGGACATTCCAGCCTAATCTTATCTGCAGCCCCTGACTCCACATTTCCCATGTGGAGCAGCTCTCTCCTCCCTTCCCATTATATTCCAAGCATTCAGCAAATGTTTGTGGTCAGCACAGCCATCAGTTGGACTTCTCTTTGCATTTAATTCATTTTTATGCATTCCTGAGTTAGGGAATGTGGCTGCACTGGTGGCAGCTGGGACACCAGTTCAAGGAATGAGAAATATCCGTGTCTTCTGCTCTAAAAACTGGGAATTCTTCATTGTTTACTCATGTTTGGGCAGTGGGACATGAGGCTACAGACTAAGAAAGGCCTTGCAAGACCTGAAAAATAGATATATTTTCCTATAAAATACTAATAAGAATTTGCTGAATTAAAACTCCACATCTTCTGTCATCTACCATATTTAGGAAATGATGATGGATTTGAGAAATCTTTGTGTTTCAACGGATTTTCTGGTCAGAAACACAGACCTTTGAATGATTTTAGAAATCACATGTCTGCAAGCAAAAATAACCAGGCATTTCCTGGGTCCTGTTCCTACCTCCTCTTGAACTTGACTCAAACTGTGAATCAGTTGTGTCTTCTCCTGGGTTAATTTTTCCAGTTCATCTGACTTGTGCTTAATTTCTTTCCTCAGTTTGTCCAGGAATGATTCACTGTTGCTCTTTTCCATGGTCAGCTGGAATTCAAGTTCACTGATGAGCCTTTTAAGGCTCTGGATTTCTTTTTCCCTGTCCCCATCCTTCTCTGCCAGCTTCATTTGGGCATCCTGGAGCTTCTTCTCCAGAATTTCTGTCTCCATCCTCAAGCTCTTGGTGGCACTGGATATTAAACCTGGGATCTGGGGGAGACCAGACAGGAATTAATCTCCATTCAGTACCTCTAAATATGGAGAATTAAGAGGAAAAAACCAACAAATTCAAACTTGCAGGTGTGCTCAGAGAGAAAAAAAAAAGCTCTGAATTTACATAATTCCCTCAGAGAACACCAGAGAGCTGTAAATTAATCACCACTCACTGAGAACACAGAGATTAATTAGTGTGTCCAAGATGAAACAGAGACATTGAGGTGAAAAAGGGAAAATTTAACTTCAAGTTAAATTTACTGCAAGTCAGTGTTTCCTCAGGGTTTAAAAATCACAGTTAAATATTTGTCAAGTGAACAAAGCCAAACTTATTTCCAGCTCTAAATCACCACACAATGTCCCAGATTTTAAATAACAATATAACCTCATCATATTCCTTTTTATTTTTCCAGATTTCTCCGATTTTCTCAGGAACTGTATCAAACCTTTTGAAAACTCAGGTTTCAGGTACAATTTCTCAATTTCTGTATAAAACCTGAGGGGGATCTGGAGCTCCCCTGTGGTGCCAGCACCAGTCCAGCCCAGTGGCCTTCACTGACCCTGGAGCTGCTGGGAAGGGAAAAAAACATGGCTGGGATTGGGGCACCTCATCAGAGCCTGAAACAGCCCCTTTAAGCTTTTAAAACATGATGATGTCAGATTAAATATAATTAACAACTCTGGGGACATAAATGGAGTTTTAGTGGTGAAAATACGAGATGAAAAAGAACTTCCACACTGATTAACTTGAACTGGAATAGTTATTTTCAGCCTGTTCCATTAAAAAAAAAAAAATTAAATATACTAAGACTGGGGAAAAGTATCACCCAGAGCAAGGATGACACACAGAGGTTTTATTCTCTCCCATCCCCATTTTTTACAGCTCTCCTCTGGAGCAGTGCACACCTTCTGCTGGAGCTCCTCGTGCTCCCTCTGGTATTTGGTGATCAGCTCCTGCTGCTTTTGTCTCTCCAGGTCCAGCTCCACTCTGGCCTCCTCCCTGACCTTCAGGATTGCTTCCTTGTGCCGAGCCTCCCCTTTGGCCAGGTCCATTTCCAGCTGGGGACAAGAGGAGCCAGTGGGGATGGGATGATGGGATAATGGGATGGGATAATGGGATGGGATTTTGGGATGGGATAATGGGATGGGATGGGATTTTGGGATGGGATAATGGGATGGGATTTTGGGATGTGATTTTGGGATTGGATTTTGGATGGGATTTTGGGATGGGAATGACCTTAAATGCCACTCATCCCACTCCTGCCATATGGGCAGGGACACCTTCCACTGTCCCAGGCTGCTCCAAGCTCATCCAACCTGGCCTTGGACACTTCCAGGGATGGAGCAGCCACAGCTTCTCTGGGAATTCCATCCCAGCCCCTCCCAGTTGGAGAATTCCCAGTTCCCAATATCCCATCCATCCCTGCCCTCTCTCCATGTGAAGCCATTCCCTGTGTCCTGTCCCTCCATCCCTTGTCCCCAGTCCCTCCCCAGCTCTCCTGGAGCCCCTTCAGGCCCTGGAAGGTCACAACAAGCTCATCCCAGAGCCTTCTCCAGGTTGGAATATTGGGTGAAATTTCCCAGTCCTTACAGCATCTCCAATAATTCACATTATAAATTCAATTTTGAAAATTCAGCCATAATTTCCCCAATAGAAAATTCTGAAGGAAACCCTGAAGGCTGCATTTAGGAGAATACTTCTCCTAACCCAGGATGTTCCCATTCCCTTTGTGCAGCAGATTCTGATGGATTTAACTGCAGCAGGCACATTAAATACACAACACAAACCTCATTACTTCAAATGATTAAAAGCACAAAAGCCCACAATGAGCTTAATTACAATTATCTAATTCCACACATTATTATGAGCAGAAGTATAATAAATCTCCCTGATGTCTTTAGGGGGAAAAGAAAAACTGGAAATATTTTCATTATTTTTTAAACCAAAATATGCCAGATTCTGGGTGTGGAAGAGGTACAAACCTCCCACTAAGTTATAGCTTAAAAATTGCTGTATTTGTAAGATGCTCAAAGTAGACTATTATTATTATTATTATTATTATTACTATTACTATTATTTTCTTCTATATTCTTAGATGGGAGTTGGGATTCTGAACATAAATCCCCGGATTTATTAAATCCATCTATTATTATAGATCCTGGTCACTTGTTGGAGGCTCCTTGACTCTAAAGACTAAACAAATAAAGGCAATATAAAAACCTGAGTTCATTCATACAAAACATTTCACATTTAATATTTGAAATTAATAAAGCTGAGAACTGAACAGGAAATAAAGTGGAGGTTGATGTTCCAAGAGAGCATAATGGCCACTAATTGATTTAAACCCACTTACATGTCCCTCATTAATTAATATCTTAGAAATCCAGAAGATAAATGTGTGCATCCATCTTTTCAGGAGGAATTTCTCCATGGTTCAGGAAGGTTGGAGCACACCTGGAGTGCCCAGGGCAGGACTGGGTGTGGCACTCAGGGCTTTGGTGTTTGGGCAAAGGTTGGATTTGATGATCTTGGGGGCCTTTTCCAACCTCAGTAATCCCAGGATTCCATAAATATGATGTGTTCCAATGGACTTTTATCTTAAATTGTCTTCAATTACTTCCTAAAAGTGATTTTTTTTTTTATTGTTTCACTAAAATAATTTCAGATTTATCTGTATTTAAACAGAAAACTTGACCCTCTGGTGCAGTGGCACCAACCAAAGGCAACATTGTCACTTTGTCACTTCGTTGATTTTTTTGGCTGCTGAGCAGTTTTGGGGCCTTGCTGTGGCTGCATTTTAATGGCTGTGACACCAAAGCTGAAATTGTTCCCTCTCCCTCCCACCAATCTTTATTTTATTCTCATGTCAGGTTGAAAACCCTCTGTGGAGCTAGTGTGAGCCCCTTCCCAAATCATATCCTGTGACAGGGAAGTGAAGGAGTTTCCAAAGAAATGTAACTGATCCTAATTGCTACCAGTCCTCAGGTTTTCCTGGGACTAAATAAAGCTTTCAGACACTGAAACAAAAAAGGCAGTATCCCTAGTCACCAATTATGTGAGGCTTAAATCAGACAAGTCACAATTATTGTTCAACTCTGCTTTTAAATTTTCCTTCACAGATATATAAATTTATTTTCATTTCTTATTCTTTTTAATACCTATTTTTATTACTTTTAATACATAAATCTATTTTTATTTCTTATTCTTTTCAATATAGGAATGTATTTTTATTTCTTATTCAGCTCAGGTTTTCTGGGGAAAAAGCTGCAGATGAAAACACAGTGGACATGGTGACAGTTTTTATGGAAAACAACTTCCCAAATCCCACTGGAAGAGGCTGGCAGGAAAATTCCTTGGACAAAGGATATTATGGACAAGCTGTGGCTGCCCCTGGATCCCTGGCAGTGCCCAAGGCCAGGCTGGGCAGGGTTTGGAGCAGCCTGGGACAGTGGGAGCTGTCCCTGCCCATGGATGGGGTGGCACTGGATGGGATTTAAGGTCCTTCCAACCCAAACCAGGCTGGGATCCTGTGATTCCATGAACTTCAGCAAGTATTAAATGTGCTTTTTGAAACAGGAGGTTCCCCAAAACAAACCCTTCCCTGTGAATTTAGGGCTTGCAGGCCCCAGCAGACCAAAGGCAAACAAGATTTGTGTGTTCCTGACAGAATTTTTTGGCTGAGTCTCTCCCATACCAGCCAGTGCCCGGTTCCATGTGGCACTGGAGGGGATCATTCCCTGCTTTCTGTGCCCCTTGTGACACTGAACCCCCCCAGAGCAGAGTCCCCAGAGTCACCTTGTCCCTCCAGGTGTCCTCGCTCCGAACCTTCTGCCTCAGTGCCTCCTGCAGCTGCTCCGTCCTGCTCTGCTGGGACACCAGCAGCAGCTCCCTAAAAACACACAAATTCCATGAAACCTGCCCCCTGCAATTCCCAAGTCCTGCTCACCCAGGAATCACCACTTGGAATCTCCACCACGCCCTCACTTGCCTCCTGAATTTCATGTTTTAAACAAAACACAGGGCTTGCTCTTCAAATTAATACTTCTTTGCTATTTCCCAAGACAAATTGTAAAGGACACAGAGAAACTTCAAATATTCCAACCAGAATTTGTATTTCATGGACTTGGAATATTAGGATGATTAATCTAAGAATTGTACTGGGTTTGGAACGAAAACCACTGAGTGCTTTCTGTTGTTCAAGGTGCAGTTTGTTACGTGGGGCTTTGTAAGGCAAGACTCCTGCAGAGGTTAAATTCCTGCCACTGGTGTTGTCAACAACTTGTCCACCACAAAAATGCCTCAGTATTCCCTCAGCCAGGGTCTTGGACAGGATCTGCTACTTGGGGAGGTGTGAGAGCAACTTCCCACCAGTTCAGCCTGGCTCTGAAGGGTCTGAGCTGTGAACAAAGCTGCCCTTGTCCCTGGGATTGCTTTGGAGATGTGGAAAATAAAAACTGGGCTTCTGAGGGCTGTTCTCCCTGGAGTGGGATGGAGTTTGAGTGCCTTTGCTTTGGACTCACCAACCTGAATCCATATTTTTTTAATTACCTGCAGGAGAATCTCCATCTCCAGTTTTACTCCTGACAGCCACAGGTTGGTTTTTAGCATTTAGAAGTGCCAGGAGGCACCAACTGTTCTGCATTTCAGGGGCTGGAATTTTCCCTGCACCTTTAGCACAAAGAGCAGCTGAACAGCTGCAAAAATGGGGCTTTGGGGCTCACATTAAACTCAAGCTGAAGCCCTGCAGCCCAAGCAGAACTTCTCTACTCCTATTTTTTAATAGGACTTTTTCTTTTCTTCTCTTCATCCCAGTTTTGTCTATCTTGTAAGAATTTAAAAATACAATCCAATGGCCTCCAAAATTCCCTGAATTTTCAGGAGCAGCTGAGTCCAGCTCAGCTCCCTTTACCTTTCCTGCTTCAGCATCAGCACCTCCTGCTCTGTTTGGCTCAGGAGAGCTTTAAGGGTTTCCAGCTCACTCTCTGATCTCCCAGTTCTTCTTTTCAGATCTTCTTCTTTCCTTTCTTTCTCAGCCACTTCCTCCTGTAAATGTTTGCAGATCTGTTGGCAAATGAGAAGGGATTCCTCCTTTTCCTTCAGCTCTTTCATAAGCCTACAGATGAAATAAAGAAATAGCAGCATTGTAGTTACTATACTCTTATATATAGACAGAAATAACAATGCCTGTAAAATAAAATATTGGTCAAAACTCCATGTGTTCTTTATGAAGTTAAATCTACTGACCTGACAGAAAAGTTTTTAAAATGTATTGCATAAAAACTGAATTAAAATAATAAAATGTTTGCTGTCATTGCTCAAAACTATGAAATATCACTTCAGCATTTACCTGGACTCAGCAATCCCATTTTCATATTTGATCTTTTTCAGTTCATTTTGACAGAGATCAAGTTCTGTAGACTTCACCCTAAAAAACATTGGGGGAAAAAAGGTTTTATCCAAAGAAATGAGCCTTTACTCCTGCAGCAGCCTGGACATCAGTTCTGGGTGTATTTTCCACCTTGCATTTTCCATTTCAGGTAAAAGGCCACAAACAGACATTCCTGTCAGCTCCAGCAAAGGCTGTTAATAATTGGAAGTTACACTTCCAGTGCCATCCCAGCCTGACCTGCATCACAAATGTTGCAAACAAGAAGTGAGATCTTGCAACGCTGATGACAGCTTTGAGTAATAAATGAATAAAATGGAACAACTCCCAATTTTGTAGGTAAAAGGGCTGGAAACTTTGCAGGTTTCGTGTCATTATGTCACCATTGCACCAATTAATAACCATGGTTAAGGTTCATATTTACATTTAAACAGATAAAGAATATGTTGTTTTATTAAATTGTGCCCATATTACACTGAAATGTTAATTTACACTTGGAATACCCTCAGTGTTTATTTAACTGTGTTCATGACATCTTTGTTTCCCACTCAATCCTTACATTATCACTGAAGTACTTGGTTGCTAAGCATCCCAAATATTTGCAACTCAGTTACTCAGACCCCCTGAACAGAGGAACTGAAAGCACAAAGTGCAGAGCAGCACAAATCCTTTGCTCAGATTCCAGGGAAACATGGGCAAAGAGTGATGATGGATGGTCATGAGCCTGTTCCTGACTCCTGAGCTTCACTTCTGGAGCTTCACAAACACAATTTGTGCCTTTGCAGGCACTCTGAGTTCTCCTGGAGGTGATGTCCCCAGGCTGCTCCAGTGCCCACGGAGGTTTTCAGCACTCTGAAATCTGGAATTTGGAATTTGAAATTAGCACTGTGGAATTTGTGATGTTTGGGTGGTGTTGGGGTGTCAGGCTCCTGCTCTGGAGTGTTCTG
The DNA here is from genome assembly GCA_013400855.1 of Buphagus erythrorhynchus. Lineage (NCBI taxonomy): Eukaryota > Metazoa > Chordata > Aves > Passeriformes > Sturnidae > Buphagus > Buphagus erythrorhynchus. The sequence goes on from VZTT01056115.1 coordinate 12,853, forward strand.
AGAGGCTGGGGAGTGCTCTGGAAATGGGAGAAAATCCTGGAATGGTTTGGGTTGGGAGGGACCCCAAAGTCCACCTTGTCCCACTCATAATTTCCATAGACCAGGTGGTTCCAAGCCCCAATGTCCAGCCTGGCCTTGGACACTGCCAGGGATCCAGGGGCAGCCACAAATTCCCTGGAAAAGCTGTGCCAGGCCTCCCCACCCTCCCAGGGAACAATTCCTTCCCAAAATCCCACCTCACCCTGCCCTCTGGCAGTGGGAAGCCATTCCCCCTTGCTCCATCACTATATATTCCTTCCCACACACATTTTTAGTCCTGAATCTCTGTGGATTTCCCCAAATGCATCCCACACTTGTGTGTTAGGGGAGGCACTGGATCATTGTCCCTCCTCTGCAGTTCCATTAATCCCTGCTGGAGGAAGGAAACCCTGCTCCCACAGCCAGCCTGGCTCAGAAATAATCATATGAAGATAAAATAGTTCCTCTGTTGGTCAAAACCTTCTCAGATCACTGCTGGAAAAAAAAAAAAAAAAAAAAAAAGTGGTTTATGGGTTTTATATGCAGTGGGAAACAATCAAGGAATGGGAATCTTACAGTAACAGCTTCTTGTAGTGGTCCAGCTCTGCTGTCACCTTCTGCAGCTGCAGGCCAGCTGTCTCCACCTGATTTGTTAAATCTGGAAGCAAAAACACGAGGTTGTGTCTCTGTTAGTGTTCAATTAATTCACTTTAGTGGTTTGTTTGCAGGTCAGACCTGCAGCTCGTTGCTCCCACCTCAGGCAGAGCAGAGTCTTTACAGCAAAAAGCTGGGGTTTGTTTGTCTGTTTGGGGTTTTTTATCTCACCAGAAAACATCAAATTCAACTACACTGGAACATGAAGTGCTTGAAATCAGGTTGGTTGTACCTGATAGAGCTGAGAGCAAACATGTTGGGAGGTGGAAAACTCACCTGGAATTTACTTCATCTGAAACCCTGGCAGTAATTTATTGGTGGTGTGTATTTGTCTTATTCTCTAAATGTTCTGTCAGAACACATCACCTCAGCTCCAATCAGCCACTGCCTTTCTCCCAGTACAATCCCTGGTTTTTGAGTTAAATTATCTCTGGTTTTATGTGCCTTAATATCACCCTTTTCTATGCTTTTAAATCCTAAGAACAGCCATAACTTGCAGATGTGACGCCCTTTAAACTGAAGCACCAGCACATGGTTTAATCTCATTTTCATCTCCATGAACATATCACAGAATCATGGAATGGCTTGGGCTGGGAAGGACCTTAAAGCTCATCCAGTTCTACTGTCCCAGGTTGCTCCAAGCCCCATCCAGCCTGGCCTGCAACACTTCAGGGATGGGGCAGCCACTTGGCCATCTCTAAATATGCTCATGAACAAGAGCTGCCTTTCCAGAAAGCCTAAGAATGATTTAAAATCAAAGTTTCTACTAAAAGGACAGCACCACAAACTACATGGAAAAAAAAAATCCAACGGCAAATCACTGCAACAGATCTGGAAGTGAAAGAAAAACCAAGATTATTCCTCAGAAAGCAACAGCAAACAAAGTGAGGTGGCCTTGTCTGTGAAGGGGACAGCTCCCAAGACAGTCCTTCAAAATTCTGATGTATCTTCCCAGAAGCCAAATCTGTCACTCCTGTTCTTAAATTTATCATTTCACCCCAATTCCCTGAACTTCTGTAACTTTTCCCACATGTCTCTTTCAGTCATTTCCAGCAATGGTGATGAATGATCCCAGTGTGGGATTTCCTGCAGCCACACCTTATCTTGGTAAATCCTACAATTAGAAGAGTTCCCTTTTTTCAGTAGAAAAGGAAAATTGTTCATAAGACTACAGCAAAAAAAAAAGATCAGGGAGAGAATTACACAGGGTAAAACACACAGGACCTGTCAGATCCATTCCCAAACTACCAGCATTTATAAAGAGCTTTGTGAAGAGAAAAGTGAAATCTCTTAGACTTGACTAAACCCTTGGAAAAATCATGGAAGTGAACTGCAGAAGCACCTTCTGCACCACCTGCCATGGGTGC
>VZTT01056116.1:0-19080 GCA_013400855.1 Buphagus erythrorhynchus
TCTTAACCCCAAAATCGGACAAGTTTCACATGCAATACCTGACTACCCTTTAAGTAAGGTATTTTTCCTAATATCCAGTCTAAACCTCCCCTGGTGCAAACTGAGACCATTTCTTCTTGTCCTATCACTTGCTGCCTGGGAGAAGAGACTGACCCCCTGAAGGCTATGACCTTCCTTCAGGCAGTTGTAAGGAGCAATCAGGTCTCCCCTTGGCTTCCTTTTTCCAGGCTGAACATCCCCAGATCCTTCAGCCCCTCTTCATCAGACTCCAGACCCTCCATCGGTTCTGTTTCCCTTCTTTTTGTTATTATACCTTGTCCACTTCTGCCTCCACCTCCAATTCTCAAAGGCAGCAGTCAACATCAGTGTGACAGAAGAAAAGGCAGAAGAGCAATATTGGTAACCTGAGATTTGCTGTTAGAGCAAGTCCAACTTTCACACTCATCTCTCCCTAACCTCACCCATTTCTTAGGCTACCTTATCTTTCTACCATTGAGTTAGTAAGAAACAGACATGGGAGAGATGATGGTTTTCAACCTATTTGTGAAGGTACCACAGAGCTTATTTCCTCAGTAAAAGCAAAAGGAAAAATAATGTCCAGAAGTTCTGCAAAAGCATAGCAAAAGTACTGAACAAATAGGGTTATCTTCCATTGCAACACACAAATAAACAGTTCATCTGTTAAGGCACTGCATAGTTTCTGAGAATAACAGGCAAGAAAGGATATAAATGCCTGAAAATTTGCCGTGAATCTCAGGGATGTGTCTTCTTTATCTGAAAAGACTGAAGTACCAAGCCTACAAAACCAGTTTGGGGCAAACAGGAAGCAAGTTTTCTAAGAAAAAAAGATGTAATGAACAACTGCATTAAATAAGAAAAGCTCACCAGATTTTTCTGGTTTTCAAATTCCCTCAAGGCCCTAAAGTTTAACTCTGCCTGGTAATGAAATGGGTCACCAAGTTTAAACTCACGTATGTGAGCTACTTTTCTGCTGCTTATTGGAAGTGACAACAGCACAGCTACACATTACAACTACACATTACAGACAATTAAATTTACTCCTGCACAAAACAAGAGTTTCATTTCTAACTGTAGGGTGAGGTTGCCCAAGTCAACTGGCACCAACTTCTTCTTTAGTTCCAAGACACAGAGACAGGGAGAAAGTCCTAAGAATGTTCTGCCATGAACAGAGCATGTGTAGAGGCTTTAACCAGTTACAGGGTTTGTAAATTCATGTGATATAGTCTGTATTCATAAATGGTGCATATAGCCAGATGAAAGAAATATAAGTATAATGTAAGAGATTCTTACTATAAGCTGGATAATTAAATAATGTAAAATCACAAATGAAGTCAGATAATTAAGTACACACTGCAGTACAATTGCCAAAGGTGAGTGCATACTCCTGGAGCCACACCACCTGGTAAATGGTTACTAAGAAAAGTGTCAAACTACTTCCAACTTAGAGAACACAGGTTACATAGGCATCCATTGCTGGTAAGAAAACAAAAAAGTCCTCTCAGCATTTTAAAAATTCTGGACCATAGCTTCCTTTTTTCCTCTAATTAAATGGACTTAATCAGAGGTAATAGCTATGATAGATCAAAACCAAACAGACGAATGCAAGATTTGCTCTTCATCCTAAGTGCAAAATTTCCGTCGCTCATGATAGAGCAATTAAATTTCTGTCATCTTTCCATAGTGATGTTACTGCTGGAATCAAGTTATAAATTTCAGGCTTATTTTTCTGACTTGTTCCACACACTCAAGATTATACTGTCTTTCTTACTACCACTCCTACAAATATAAGGACCTTTCTCATATTCTGAAACCTCCTTTTAGGGAGCTTTCTTCTTTCTTAACAGCAGCACTATTTATTAGGGTTTAATTCTCAGAACAAAACTCATTTCAGGATGTACACCTTGCCAAAAGCAGCAACATTGCTTGTTCAGAAGCACAGAAAAACCTTGAACCAGGACTGTGCTGTCTGAAGCTATCCAGGTCTCCAATTAACTCCTCCAAATAGGAATGAGGAAACCCTTTTCTCTCAATCTAATCCTTAAACATTTTCACATTCATCCAAAGCCTGTCTACTTTTTTTTTGCAATTGTTAGGGACTTACAAATAAGCTTGATGAGAAAACTAAGCTCAGTTCCAGGGTGTACATACAAGGTTGTTTGTGCTCTGAAAAGGAAAAGGGTGATGTCCTCATCAGAAAAGAAAGTGGTTGAGAGGGAGCTGATGAATGTGGGAACCAATTTACAATTGTTTCCTCTTTGGACCTCATCATAGTTCTTTCAGCATTGTTACTTTCAAGCATGCTCTTTTTGGAAGGCCCTAGAGATAAAAATTACTCCTCTATTAAAAAAAAAAAAAGCCACATAAATGCGTCATCCCCAAAGGCAAGGACTGAAATGACAAATGAAAGGAATACATGCTCAATTCTGCCACCTCTTACATCTCAGAAGTGGGATCATATTACTAGCATCTGCCAACTCTCACTGTTGTGCCACTCCACAAACACAAATTCTTTTCAGAGAAAAACAAAGGGCTAAACTGAGGTGAAAGGGGAAGTACCACTGTATTTCCCTAAACATTGATCAATGTGCAGGTCCTGCCTGCATGCCATACAGGCTGCAGTACATCTATAGGGTAAATTAAATAACTGATGTAGCTCTGATAGAAGAAAATTTATTTCTCATTTACTTTGCTTTGGGTTATTTTGTAAAAGATGGGAAAACTAACCACAATGGCAAACTCAGAAATGGTGTACTTATTGAAGTAAACAAAGCAAAAAGGTATAAATTTTGTTCACTGTCCAGAAATATATAGAAAGTCTGTAAAAACCAGGAGAAAAAAAAGCCCAATACATATGCTGTTATTTTAACCAGTAGAAGATAATAATTCAGATTTCTAGATTCCTACTTACTCCATAGAATTATGAATATGTAGTATCAGCTCCGTTTCAAATGTAATCAGACTGCAGTTTGATTTCATAGAATCATAGAATATCCTGAGATGGAAGCGACCCACAAGGATTATCAAAGTCCATCTCCAACTCCTGGCTCTTCAGAGCCCCAAGAGTCAAACCATGTGCCTGAGAACATTGTCCAAATGCTTCTTTAGCTCTGTCAGGCTTGGTGCTGTGACCACTTCCCTGGGGAGCCTGTTCCAGTGCCCAACCACCTCCTGGCTGAACAACCATTTACTAATATCCAACCTAAACCTCCCTTGACACGGCTTCATGGTGTTCCCTCAGGTTCTGTCACTAATCACCACAGAGAAGAGATCGGTGTCTGCCCCTTCTCTTCCCCTCACAAGAGTCCCCTCTGGACTGCTATGAGATGTTTCCTCAGCCTCTTCTTCACCAGGCTGAAGAGACCAAGCTACCTCAGCTGCAGCTCATACCACTTCACCTCCAGACCCTTCACCATCTTTGCTGCCCTCCCGTGGACACTCTCTAATAACTTAGTATCCATTTTATATCCTGGCACCCAAAACTGCCCCCAGCACTTGAGGTGAGGCTGCCCCAGCAGAGCAGAGCAGGGCAATCCCCTCTCTTGCCTGGCTGGTGATGCTGTCCCTGATGTCCCCAAGACACAGGTGGCCATCCTGGCTCCCAGGGCACTGCTGACTCACTTTCAACTTGTCATCAACCCCCACATCACTTCTCACAGCACTGCTATCCAGCATCTCATTCCCAGTCTGCCCATATATCCAGGGCTGCCCCATTCCAGGTGCTGAATCTGGCATTTGTCCTGATTAAAATTCATTTGGTTAGCGATTGCCCATCTCTCTTAATTTGTCGCAGTCTCTCTTGTGTTACATTACGCTGTTAAGGCATCATAATGTTAGGAGAAATTATTTAAAAGGAAATAAAAGTAAATTAGGATAATAGAATTCTAATATTAGCTAGGTTTAGCCAAAAGTATTACACTAGCAGGTTCAACAAACCAGCACAATTATCAGTTACTTTTTGTCTTGCATTAGCAGACAAAATCCTGTAAAAGTTCTTCAAATCATCTATAAAGAAGGAACAAAAGAAGCAAAATATTGATTTTCACAAGGAATTTCTACATAGTATTTATACTGAAAAACAGAGCTCCTCCAAGAAGTTCTATATGGTTAAGAATAAATTCACAGATTAAATAAGAAGGAAAACCAAGAAAAGAACAAAGCCTTCCACAGGACAAATTGCAATTAGATAACTGAATCTAATAAAATCTGTGGAGTGGATTTACAGAAGAAAACTGGATAACTATCGAGAGACAACACTGGGTAAGAATAATTTATTTATCCTAACGATTTTCAAGCATAAATGGTAACTACAGATCATGTGTGAAAATACACAGTAACAAATACCTTATATAGTAATGTGCCTTACTGGATCTTCTTAATGATGAGTAATAGCAATAACTCTTTAAGAACACACTCCTACTTCTCACATTCCTCTGTGAAGATATTCAGCACCAATTGTGTAACATTTCTGAAGCCCTTCAATCTTTCTACTCACTTTTACATTATTTATTTATTTATATGTCTCCTCCTATGGTTATAGAAAATTATCACATTTGTTTTAAAAAGTCTGGATTAGGTAGCCTAAGGAATTACTGCTATTAACAGTGGGAAGGAATGTGAGAGTGTGTGTCTATGTATATAGTTACCAAATAAATTACTGGAGGAAAGAAATATTAAATAAACACAGCACTTTCAGGGTTCAGTCTTTGTTTGCAAATCAAAAATCTAAATTAGCAACACAGACTGTCAGGTTTGTTCATTTGTGCTCCTTCTACTAGTCAATTAAACCTATAAGCATAAAAATAATAATTCTCTGTACAGAATCTCCTGACTGTCATGTTGCAATCAACAGTCCAAAAATCTGAAACCAAATTTACTGTTAAAAAACCCCCTTATACAGAGCTGATATGTTACACATCAGCTCCCAAATGTCACCTAAACTCATCAAAATGTCATAAGGCAAGCAAAGGGATCTTGCAAATCAAAAATATGTTTCCTATTATACCAGTTTGTTTTGTGCATCTAGTGAAATAGTAATTTCACTTCCCTCAGATTCTGAGACGCAATTAAACATTTGAAAAAGTTAATCATTGTAATAAAACATTGTTAATTGGATTTTTAAATGAAAGCTCCTTTTTCCTCTTTCTCCTACAAAACATCAGCAGCAACCAAAGCAGCCTACACCACAGGACAACTTGGGCTGGAAGGCTGTGTCTGGCAGCCCACCTGATCCACCCCCCTGATTACACTGGGCCTAACACAAGCATAATTCCTCATCTGAGTATAAGCAAACAGCAAATCTTTAACAAACACAGTCAAAAACAGTTTAACAAAAATCATGGGCTCCGATCACAATTCTTGCTAGTCACAAGCAGTGTATTTCCTAGGAAATGCAAATGTCACTAGCAGCTTGAACCACTTGAAAGAACTAAAGAACACCTAACTTTTGCATTTTGATGGATTTATTCCTCTGGAACTCTGCATTTCATTTGAAGCTGACAAAATGTAGTCTATAAATATTTATACAGCATATAGCAGATTTCTTTTTATTTCACAACACACAGGTAACATCCATATAGCCACAGGTTTTATGATTACCTCTCCAGAAGAGATAATTTAAATACTGATTTTAAATGTCATCTTGTGAATAAGAACTGTTTAAATGTTATTTAAGTAGTGTGATTTGTAGAAAACACTAATGTATTAGTATAATTGATTTTAGTTAGCAAATGTGAAAATAATATCCCATTTCCTTTACCTTGCACAGTATGGTTTTTATAATAAAAGGCTTTATTTTTTATATACACAAGTGAAACTTCTATTGTCATATACAGATTAGAAATGTAAACATTTAAACACTTCCCACAATGACTGACTTCAGAATTGATTCTGAGTATTATCTCAAAAAAAGCAAAGAACCAGGGTGACAAAGAGCACTACTGCCCCCTAATGAGCCACATCATAAAAGCTCCTCTGTAACAGCATTTTGTGTCCTTCCTGAAAAAAAATCAAGTCATTATATCCACGAATTATGAAAAAAAAAAAAAGCGAAAAAACAATACAATCATTAAGAATATATACTTTAAGTTCATGCCACATTTCTGCACAAAAGGCACATACATAATTTTGTAGAGGAAAAGAAAAGGTATCTAGTAACTATGATTTTCAGATACAATACTTAATGCACCAAGAAATCACAAAGATGCAAGATACACCAGAAGAACAACCCACACTAAGCAAATATTAGCAATCTTATGTACTAGGAGGTAATCCTGTAGTGATCTTCACACCAACTCAGATTTTTCAATTTTAATGTCTGTACTGTGAGAGCATCAGTTTCCTTGTTGCACTGTTTTATCTAAATGCCTATCATGAGTCTATTCTAGGCTTGTCATTATCACAAAGTAATTCTGATCTAGGTATCTAAACATATCCACAAAAAGAAGAAAGAGAGGAAACAAAAGAAAAAGTCCACTATCTGAATTCTGTTTGTACAAGAAACAGAACTTTCTATCTTGCATGAAAATGACATTTTTGCCTCTATATTTTTTTTATAGTTTTGCCATAAGAACTCAATGTGTACTCAATGCTCACCAATGCAGCTTGGACATAAAATTTTGTCCAGTTCCAGTATCTGCAGCAATGAAATGCTGAAAAATATACAGCTGCTGCAAGTCTTGGTGAGACACAGAAATATAAGCTGTGTATTCTCTATTATTTCACCGTAAATCAGAAATTCCACTCACATTAGTAAATTTACTGTGAAATTAAATGCAATGCTAAAGCAGCACTAAGTTCTGATTTCTCCCCTCAAACTCCTTATACTGAATTTTTCATAGGTAAACATTCTGACAGACACCACAGAACTAAAGACTCCAATTTCCATTAGCAAGGTACGGTTAAATGCAAATCATGTGTCTAATTTGAAACATGCTGGCTAACAAAAGACACAGATTTTATGAATAAGAAATTATGGTTCTTTAGTGAGTTTGGGTTCTGATATGCCAATGTCACTAAAATCCTTGTTGCCTTAAGACTCTACCTTAAAACCTCCAAATACTGGGTTTCTGTGGCCTCACACAGCATCATCATTTATTAGCATTAGAAAGGTTGCAAGTGATGAGCAATGTCTTACATAACTACACACATGGTAGAAGGCTGCAACCTACTATGTATTAAAAGCATAAGAACTACAATCATATGCTATGTGATAAAAATAAACTATCTACAAAAACATTTTAGAGACCTAAAATAACTATATTCCCTATTTCTCCTGTTACAGCCCAAAGAGCTGGTAACACAGCTCTCAGTCTACTGAATATTTATGCTATTGTATCAGCATTTCACAATTTCAAGTGTTTACTATAACTTTTATGAACTATAAAACAAAAATAATGACAAAAATAACAACAATTAAGAGTTGCAATGGATGCCCTTAACAGAACTTTACCGTAAGGCCATCACCACAACGCATTCCAACTCTGCTGACCTATATTTCTTACCTTTGAATCTTCATTGCTCACTCCCAGCTCTAGGACAGCTTGGGGAGACTTCAGCTTTGCTTGCATGGACTCTGCCATTTGAAGATTAAGTTGCCATCCAATTGTTTCAAGCTATAAAACACAGGTTTAGATGACAATCAGATGGTACAAAAGCACCAAAGTCAACTTTCAAAACTGCCAGTGGTCTGTGTAAGTGAACACAGTGTCACACTCTACAAATGTTAAGCATCTGTATATAATGCATTTCCCTCAAATTATCCTGGACTCAAGACAGATTTGCTTTTCTCTTGTCAAAATCACCATTCAAACTGCCTATGACCACTCAAATAAAGCAACTTCCTATGTCTCAGATCTGATGGACCCAATCCATAGAACACAACTTCCGATCTTCTTCTTGTGGAAGTTTATCAGCAAAGTTTCAGATTCACTTTCATTTCATATTTTACATTTAGGAAAAAGAAAAATAAACCAATAAATAGTAAACCACCTAAAAAATGGTGATTTGTTAATCCACAGATCTACCCATGTGTGTTGTACCATATGTTTAATCTTAATGCCAAAAATTCTCCTTTTTGAATCATTGATGCTGAAAGGATAAAACCCAGGTAGGCACGTGAGCAACAGAATTTTTAATAGAAAATTCCAAAAAAATACATTTTCAAATTCTTTTTTTTATCATTCATCTGAAGTTATATTCAAACATTATTAAGGTACAGCTCATACACAAATGAAGTGCACAACAACAGAACTGCAAGGCTTTCACAAAATGATCTTCCTGGCCTTAGTGAATAAAAACAAGTGGAAATACAAAGTCTTACCATCTGCCAAGATAATTTACACACAAATTCTTTTTAATATAGCATCTCCTCTCTTCAAGTAAATACTGTGGCTGACTTGGTAAAAATGAAAGTGTGCCACATCTTGGTTAATCTCTTACCAATCTAAGAGCTAAATTCAGCGAAAATCATTAACAGAATAAAGCCACACCAAAGGCCTTGTATTGTGAACAGCAATACATGTCCTGCATCCTACAGTGACAGTAATCTCTAGATGAAAGATAGGAAAGGGTGGCAAAACCTTCTTCCATGGACACAGTTCAAAGACAGAACTTCCAAAATTTCTTGCAATTTACACTTACATATTAATGTATGTTATACTGCATTTATCTGTATGCTGCATCCAATAGCGGAACTATGTAACAAACACTGGTCACCACATAACTAAGCATATCAGAAAGAAAACTATGTATCATGATACATCTTAACCACCAAGGCCAGTACAAGACGGTTAGGGAGTTTAGTCAAGGCCACATGTAAGGAAAAGATACCTCCTCAGACTTTGTGCACAGGTATTAGGAACATGACAACAGGAAGAACTTCAGCAGGTCAGCCTGCAGTCTGTCCACTGCTCTGCAATCAATGCACCATTCAAACTTAAATTTGTCATAAAAATAAGGAAGTTTACATTTAATCAAATCCATGAAAGCATGCAGCTCACACAAGGGACACAGTGAAGATGTTCCAAGTCCGGTCTACCTCATTTTGAGCATACCTTCAATAACAGTAGGCCCACAGCCTATGAACCAGAAGATACTTTAAAGAAAAGTTACATAACTTATAAAAGCAGATGAATTTTTAATCATAATTCTGCTTTTATTTTCTCTAACTTGATTACATCTTGATTAGTGAAAACAATAGTTCATAGCCCATCCCACCCAAAAGCACAGAACAATCTAGAGTGGATTCTGTCTACATGCTCAAGTCAATCACACCAACTCTGCTAAGTCCCTGTGCTAGCCAGTATCTTCCAGGAAATTATACCAGAGTGATACAACTAGGAAACATTTTTCTCTCCACAAACTTCAATGAAATTAAGAAATTAACTCTGATTCTTTCAGGAGCATAAAGATAGTACCTTTTAAAAAAGAAAACAAAACAGAAAAACTTTAGGTTTTTTATCAAGAAAAATAATAGTTCACTTAAGAAAATTGGTAACAGTCAAGAAAAGGACTCAGATCCTAAGTCATCAGTTATAGTGGTGGAAGCAGCCCAAAGCAGGCAACTGGAACAGTACCACCTATTGATAAAACACCTAACCACTAAGGATAAACACAGAGACATCAAGCTCTGGAATGTGACAGCTCTTCATACTGCAGTCACTATGGTTCAAGCCCTCTGCTTCTCAATTTAGAAAGGACTTTCTATCAGCTATTTAAACAGTTTATTACCGTAGTATGGAAACCAAGCCTTAGACAGGGTAGCAGCTAACCCAGGATCATAAAACAATGCCACTAGAGACAAAAACAATATCCAAGGAAGCCTGACTTTTAAGACTTTTCTGAAGCTGTTTAATACTGTATTCTGTGTAGCACGAAGAACAAACCACCAAAAGTAAAGAAATTCAAGTTTGTGTTTTTATTTTTCTTTTAATACACATCTATTCCAGAATACTGTAGAGGGCTCAGAACAAATACAATACATGTGGCAGCACACTGGCCAGAGTTTATAGCTGAAGAGCAGCTGTAACTCTTGTTTTATATGGCTTTACCTTAAAAATTACTCTGTTTTCCTGTACAATTCATTTCTGTTTTCTGTTTTTAATATAGTGTATGAGAGTAAGTTTTAATTAATAAATAGCATGCTGCTCAAGGCATCAAAATGGTCCTTTTCTTGAAAGAAAAATGCAGCATGAATCTGGCAATGGCTGTGTTTGCTTACTTAGAAGACATTCAGCATCCTGCAGTGTCAATTAACCTTTTGAGAGTAGTGACACGTTTCTGCATGGCATTTGTGTCCAAGCAAAGTATTTGTTAGCCACAAAGGGGTACATACTTTAGGGCAAATTTTTTCAAATATGAAAGGATTATAAAATTATTTTTACTTCTGATATAAAACTTGCTACAGAAAAAAGAATGATGGAAGAACGGTGCCAGAATCTGTGATATACTAACTGAAAATCACTTACTGGGGCAGAAGAGAAGTACTTCTCCATGCCTAGCATGAAAAAAAAGCGGTGTATTTAGCTACTGTAGACCACTAGCTTCTTTTCACAATTTCTTATCAGCAGGTTAGAAATGTGAAAGCTACCTTGTTACTGCAACACTAAACACTGTTGAAAATATACTGTTTATTGCTGTAAATTCTCACTGATATCTCTGGCACTTATTTAACTTTAAGGTTATGTTTAGAAAAAGCAAACAAGTGCAAACTGGAGAAAAGGAAGGGAAATAAACTCAGGTACTAAACAAAACCAATAGTAAGAACACATGAAAATGCTTCAGATCTCTTCCATGAACCCTCTGGCAAATAAGTCAGGGCAACAAAGATACAAGGAAGCTTTCAACAACCCCTGTAAATCCTCAGTTCTTCTGTCCATTTTGTTTCATTCAGGCTCCTGAAGAGATTACCATGGCTCTCAGGACTAACAGACATGGAAGATCTTCTGCAGCTCCCCCTTGCAGCACTTACTCAGTACCGGCTGTGGAAGAGGTAAGGTGTCACTGCCTGCTGAACCAGCTCTGCACTCCCTCACCCATAGTGCTTCTCAGTGGCCACCCACAGCTGTCCCAGAGCAGATCCACACTAGAAAGCAGCTAGTTCCCCTACTGTAAGAAGATCTGACCCTCCAACTGAAGATGAACAGCACCTTTACAGGTACATAAAAATGTCACCTCTGGTCTGTCTGTGAGGGCCACAGTCATTTTCTTCCAATGTAAAACACTGGATTCTCCAACTCAAGCCCTGTTGAAAACAGGGAAACAGACTGTTTTCCATGCTAAAGAGTAGAGCATAGTATTTTACACAGTAAGAGAAGATCATCACCAATCTAACATAACTATGGGAAAACATTTGGGTGAAAATCACTCTCTTGAAAAAGCCCAGGGCATTAAATGTTAAAGCAGCCTTTACAGATGATATAAAACTCAATCACAATCTCCAGCTAAATTAAGGTTCTCACAGTCAAAATTAACATCCATAGAATCCACCATTTCTCTTACAGTCTATTGTGGTTTTACACACTCTCTTGTCTCTTCCTGGCAAATCTTCACCACAATTCCTTACTTCCACTTTTTGCTGCCCATAAACATTTGTCTTGGGGTGACTGTATGATGCCTGTATCCCCAAATCATCTGTTCTGTTGGTGTTGAATATTAAATTCTGCAACTTTAAGACTGGTTCCAGGACTGAAACTGGAGAAAGAAGTGCAGAGTTTGTTATCAGAGACTGCACTGACTCCCCCGCATTCCTGCTCACAGACTGGGTTGTCTGTGGTGGACAGTGAGAGAGAGCTCTTTTTTGTTTTTGGTTAGTTTTTCTGGCTAGCCAAGGCAGAGGAGCTCCCTGGACTGTTTTTATTTTCCCTTTTCCTTTTTCCTGGAACTGTTTGAACCTGCTCTGGACTGAAAAAAAACCCAGAAGAGCACCAGGAGATCACATCTGTGGCCCACCAGGCCTGGCCTGGGCCGCGCCATTTCCCAGCACCGGAGGGACTGAGAGCACCTGAGTGAGCCGGGCAATCCACGGAAAGAACTCTTCTAAATCTGTCATCTCTTCGGAACAGCGAGAGGCTTTGCTGCTTGGTATTGTTCATTTTTGTGCTGGGATGTGTACTGCCTGTTAAATAAACAGTTTGGGTTTTTTTCCACTTCTCTCTGAGGAAATATTTTTTTTTCTTTCTGAGCTGACTGGGGGAGGGACTGCTTGAATCTCTTTCCTAGAGGGACCCCATTCAGAGGTTTCCTCCCAAATTTGCCCTAAACCAGGACAATATTATTATAAATTAAACCTAAATTGAGAAGAAATTCAAGAAGTCTGTCAAATAGGACAAGTTTCTATATTAGTTGTCAAAAAATACTTCTCTCAACCACATAGATGCATTTATTTTACACTTTGCAATGAGAAATAAAATAAATGTACTTTGGCAAAAAATTCAGGTTAATCATCTTAACTATACAAGAACCAGGCTGTCAGACTCAAAATGAAGGACTACAACTCTGAGAAGGAAAGCAGAACAAATGCCAATCATAGGCGTGTTGCAGAGCTCCAACCCAAAAGAGCAAGGACAGAGTCCAGATGAACAAGAAACACTAAAAAACAGTTGGCAAGGACCTAATTTGAAGAAACAAAATAAGGGGAAGCATGTGAAACAGGGACAATGAAGTGGAATAAAATTTCAGAAAATATGTATTCACCTAAAATTTCTTACCTAACTCTTCCAACTTCAGCCAAACTTCTAGAGCAGGGTCCAGTACTTTTAAAGGACGACAGAAAAAAAGGGGTTTAAATACTCAGTCAGTACCAGAGGAGACAACGAGGATATTTCTCAGTTGGTCTTGGCTGATAAACTGAGATCACACCTCTTGTCTGTCTCCATACCCATAAAGACTGGAAGTTTGTTTTAATTTTAAAGCAGAAAACTGGAATTTTCATGCAAATTACCTGATTCTGAAGGGTATTATTAAGATTGGTTATTACCTGAAGGGTAATAACAAATCATTACAAAAACTACAGAAGACCAGTATTATCTCAGAACTCACTTCTTACAGCTTACCTCTTATAGTGCAAGCAGGATGCCAAAATACCATGCAAACCACTGTTTCTCATCCATGATATGGCACCTGTTTGTCTCCTAGAAAACATTTTAAGCATAGACTCACAGAAAGTAAGAGCAACAATGAGTTGCTCAACACAGCAATGAACCTGCAAGAACTACACTATAGAAATACTGCTCAGACATATAAAATCAACAGCACTGAGGTTTATATAACCACTAGGCATTTAGACAGTTATGAAACAGCCAATTACTTTACAGATCAAATTTAACCTGTTATGAAGATCTAATTATTTTGTTCAAGTTCATGCTCTCCATTTTCTTGGCAAGATTTGCTGCTTTCAGAACATCTAGCTTCCACTAAATAGAATAAAATGTTATATTCAGAAAACATACTTGATTCAAAATATGCAGACAATTAACCAGCGTTACAGGTTAAATGCTACTTAACAATCAACTACAGATAACCTGGCTACAGGAAAGAGTATGAAGATCCTGTCATATCCAGTATTAGCCTGTCTGGCAAGCAAATGACCATGAGCATTCCTAGAGGCAGAGCAATAAATGCTGATTAGCAGTCAGCAAAGAGCAAGAAAAATGCTCAAAATCAGTGTTTCATCTTAAAACCTAAAAAGGGAGAAATTCTGGGCTGAGCTGGTTAACAAGCCTGGTGGGCAGAGAATGCAAAAACAATTCTAAACTGGCAGCAAGTGTCCTGTAGTTTTATGCTTATGAAGGAAAAAAGGTTGTGAAAGCCCTGGATGGGAAAAGAACACATAACATAGGCAAACTAACATTTTCAATTTGTAGAAATCTACTACTAGTACAACAACAAATGTTTTCAATATAGCTTAAAGGTAATTGGTAAACAAAAGTGATAATATTACCATATAATCGTAATCTTTGAAAATCAGCTGTATAACACAGTTTTTCAACAGTATTATTTCAATTCAGTATCTCTTCCACTATCAACGGGCTGTGGTTTAGTTTGTCTGCTTGAACTTATTTAAAGCAACAAAACTCCCCAACCACAAAGCTGCTGAGGAACTGCTAATGCCTTCTAATATGACTGAGGAGAATTGTAAAGCAAACTGAGCTTGTGGCCCACAGTCAGAATTAAAAGCCAGTAACATGAGCACAAATGAAAATATATCCTACCATTCCTTCCACAAATTCAAATCTTGGCAGAAAACCAAGTGCTTCTAATAATCATAGAACAGTTTGTGTTGGAAGGAATCTTAACAATCATCTAGTTCCAACTCCCCTCTTCTCCATACACATGGATACCTCCCATTAGACATGGTTATGCAGAGCCACATCCAGCCTGGCCTCGAACACTTCCAGGGATGAGGCATCCACAGATACTCTGGGCCACATGTTGCTGTGCCTCATCACCCTCACAGTAAAGAATTTCTTCCTAACATCTAAACTAAATCTACCCTTTCTCAGTTTTTAGACATTTTCCTTCATTGTATACTACATGCCCTTGTAAAACATTCTTCTCCAGCCCCCTTGTAGGGTCAGCCCCTCCTGGCGCTGGTGCGTGCTGGAAGACTTGATAACATGGACACCTCTGTTCTTGGTTGCCAGCAGCTTCCTATGGCACAGAATGCTTCTGTAGACTTGCATAGCTAGGAAATAACATCCAGGTCTCCTGACTTTACATCCATACTCAAAGACTGACATCAGGATAATTTAAGTGCATCTATAGTTACTTCCGTTCTCAGGTAGTCGGATTAATTTGAGGACATGCTGAAGTAGTGATATTGACTTCATTTTTTCTGAGGTTTTTAAAAACTGCATAAAGAAAACAGAATGCCAATAACTTCTTACTGGCTCATTTTTTTACAGGTGCCACAGAAAACAGTCTTCCATTAGGCTGAAGCCTAACAAGCCATTGCAGATAAAGTAGGTCAGTTTCAGCAATACAGAAATTAGTGTCATGCTCCACTGGCATACAGATCCACCCATTTGATTTTAAAATAATTTAATCCTTACTTTAAGAGACCATTTAGTTCAAAATGATCTGGTATTTGTGATAACTTTGTTGTTACTGAACATCAGATTATGCTTCTCATAGCCTGAGAAAGAAATTGACATGCTTGAAGCTCTATTAAAAACACCATAATAATGCACAAGTGCACAGCACTGTTTTTCAAAGTTACACTCTCCTCATCTATTTCTACTAAATATGGTGTATCTGTAAGAGCATGCATCAGTTCACACACAGCAGTTACTCTTGGAGGTAAATTCAGTTTCACTACATCAAGGCTGGAGTGCTCCCTATTTAACAGGCTACCTCAATTCATAGTTAAAAGTAAATATTGACATCTTAAGATTGCGAAGTCTAAATGTCTACTATTCTACTGTTAAGAATGAGTAACTAACACTGTGGAAGACTGTATAAAAGGGGGATGAAAACCCAACCTTCAGCCTATTCTTGAGGAAGTAGATTTTCCACAGCTGAAGAAAAAAGGAACTATCCTCGAATAGCCCCAAGTGTGAGCAAAAACAACACCTTAAAAAACAAAGCCTGACAAACTGAAAAAGTGCACTACATAATGTCACTGCTTGCAGTAATGGGGAAAATGAACAATTCAATGTCTCTGCATACATGTACCTTAGCAAGGTACCTATAATGTCCCAAATACAACAATTACAGGAGGAGAGAAATTACATCTTATTGTAACAAATAAAATCAGAATTTTGTCATTTTATCTCAGATGTTAACTCATTGACTTCAGTTATTTTTCCCTCTGAGAGGAATAGTCCAACTTTAAAAAATAAACATTTCCTGGAATAATTAAAAGAGCTGTTTATGTAATTTAAGCCATCCATACTATCCTAACTGAAACTGTTATGAACACTGAAGAGATAATGGGATATGAAAAACATCTTCAGGAAATCTTTTTCTCATATTATAACAGTAGTATATATCACATTTACAACAAAACATTTAAAAACGTTTTCCACTCAACAAAGGTATTTCAAGGAAATAAATAATCTACAGTGTAAGAAATTTTCTAGTGCAGATCTTTCACATATATTTTCTCAGTTGTTCTAAGCAAATAACCTCGAGGAAAATGAGTATGGCCATCCTTTCACTCAGTTTAATACCTGAAAGAGTAACTGTCATACTTAATTCCTGCACTGAAGACAAAATATTCCTCAATTCATTGTAGAAAACAAAAATCAGAATACTCATGTTTAAAGTTTGGGCATCTCTTCCCCTCAACTTTCAGTAATTAATTAGATAAAATATACTAAGCCACAGTTAAATAAATGAATAATTTTCATTTAAAGAAAGTATTGCAATACATAAGAATAGTTTCAATACATTAACTATCAGTTTTGTATGACGGGAGAGGACTAAATGTGTATTATATATTAAAAAAAACATTGGTCTACAACGCATTACTCTAATTTCATACCTCTGTGATCACACCAGCATAAAACTAGAGGAAACCATTAATTCTTCACTCTAAGATTTATAGCTGGAGGTGCCAATTCCACTTTTCATCAGCAAACTCAGCACTCCAGAATCAAAAATCAAAATTAGACATGAAAATATCAATTTTGCCTGCTGTGGTGAGGAAAATAATTTAGGAACCATTTACGGGTGACAAAACATGCCTGAGTATGAACTCCTTCAAAAAATCTCTCCATCTCAAGAAAAGAGTATTACTGCAGAGGAGACAGCAGCATGATGTAGCCAAAAGTGTACTCAATAGAACAAATAAATATTCAAACAGAAAAAAAGGGGCAAATTTTTAAGAGAAGGCAATGATTAACAGGCAAAATTTGCCAATCACCACAGGTAGGGTCTCCATCACAGAAATCATCTGTAATCAGGAAGAGAGTGTTTCCTCTAAGATAAGCCCCAGATCAAACACCAATCTTCTCCTGATGGAAAACTTGGCCATTGTTAGTGTTGGAAGACGACTGCACAAATATACTGATTTCTGTTCTTCATTGTTGCTACTGACTTCAGTTGAACTCAGGTGGCATGAATATCTTTGAAGGAAGTTCTGGATGCTGCAGCTCCTTTTCAGCAGGTCTCGCTCCATAGGTGAGCAATCCTGCAGTAAAACAGCTGGATTTTCATACGGCTGCATGAAATTTCTGACTGCAGTCCTTTACCACATTTTTAACAGCAACAGAAAAACATTTATATTTTTTAATAGAAAATAGAAAATAAAGTACACAGTAGTTTAAAATCTGTCCCTCTACTGGACCAACATATTCAACTTCAATGCAATTCAGTACCCCCATTTCATAAATGGCTTACTGCGGCATTTTGCAGTTCCAGTGGTAAGTACTCTTTAATGGCAGGTTTAAAATTTATAACATTCATATTTTACCTGTATATATTAATTACAAAATGAGTGACTAGCATCTTCAGCTGACAGTATTATGCAAATCTTCAAATTAAATACAAGACTTGGAGCACTCCCCATAAAAATGGTATGTAACTATCCACAAAACTGTAGGTACAACCACTCACCCACATAACAGATTCAGTACAACAGGTTGAAAACTTTTATGAACTATAGGTCTGTAGTTGCAGTCAGTCATAGCAGATATGCACAGCCAAGTTAAACAGAAGTGGCATAGTCAACTACAGTGACCCACACTAAATTTTTAAGACTGGACTTTGAAACTTTAATAATACTTTTGAAATGTTTCTCAGTCATGAATGCAAAAGAAAGAAAGAATCACTGGATGGATCCTATCTATCTAGACACAATACTAGAATGCAACGTCAAACCAGATTCTGCCTTAATCTTGTAGATACTGTGAGACCATCAGCAAACAGGCAAACAAAAAGAAATTAAAAGAGGAACTATATTTTTCACCAGTAGATAAGAATAACTAGAAATAAAGGTAGCTGTAGTATAAAGGCAAAGAAAGAGTTGGATTGGGCTAGGCAGACAGAGAGTGAATTTACAGAATCATGCAAAATAATGATCAAATGGAGCACAACTCCTGGGTGTGGGGGGAAGAAAAGTATCTCAGCCTCAAAAGAAGGCACTGTTATGACCAAGAGACTGAAAATAGGTTAGGTCAAAAACTCTGTCAAGTGATTAAACCAAGCGAGTGAGATAGAGGCACTGAATGTGAAGAATCTTCACTAATGTGAACAAACACATCACGTCTGCTGTGCAACTCTTGGACCCCTTAGCATAATTTCCATAAATAACATCAGTAACTTAAGAAGGCAGCAAAAAAATTAAAACGAAGAGCAGTAAGTTTTTAAACTCTATAAACTGTTATTTTCAGCTTGTAATTAATGTTTAAAAAAGCAACAGAAGAAAAACAAAGAGCCAGTACCTCACTTACCTATCAGAGAAGATATTAAGAGCATATTAAAAATATAAGAGATTAGGATTCAACTCTAAAAGGAAAATATGCACAAATTATGCACCTAAATCTACCTTATTAGTGAATGCTTAACTAGATTCTTCATCTAAGACTAGCTGGAGGTTAATTTCTTCTGATTTCCCGTTTTTTTCTTCCAGGATAAAATCATTTTTCTCTTCAGCAAGTTTTACTTAGCATGTATACCAAGAAAAGTGGTATTTTCAGACTTCTTTGTTCAATATTCAAATCAAACCCCCTCACCTCTTTAACCTTGGAAATCAGGAAAAAGACACAGTCCAAAAACAACCAGCATGCTTCAAAAGGAAGGATGCAAAAGAAATAACATGACATGAAACTGGTAGAATAAGACTAGTGCTAAGCTGCAAGAACTTCAAAAGACTTTCCTCTAATTGAAGTCACTTGAAGCCAAGTTTTCATCTTTAACTGATTTTTACTGATAAACAGCTAGCTTGAAAGCAAACAGAAAGAGACTCTGTGACAAACATTAGAAACAGCATTCCAGTTTCAAAAACCATAGCATTTAGGGGTTCACTGTGCAAAAGGTAAATGTGCTGTTGTGCTCCATCTATGGCAAATCTGTGGGCAAAGAGTTGCAGTAAAAATGCACACCGGTCTATGACCACTTTTA
>VZTT01056116.1:30912-49415 GCA_013400855.1 Buphagus erythrorhynchus
CCGGCGGGGCGGGGCAGCGGGGCCCAGCGGGAGCGGCGCCGCCGGAGCGCCGGTACCTGTCGCTCTCCGGCACGACCGGCGCCGCCATGGGTGCGGCTTTGGCCCGCCCCCGACGGTGGCCTGGCGGGGCCAAGCGAAGGCAGCGCGAACCCGCGGAGTCACGAAATGGACTCGGTGGAGAAAAAGCATCTGGGATCATCGTGTTCCAGCCTGTCATCGGGCACCACCATGTCAGTTAGACTATGGCACTGGAGTGTCACGTCCAGTCTTTCCTTAAACACCGCCAGAGACGGTGACTCTAGCACCTCCACGGGTAGTCCATTCTAACGTTTAATTGTCATTTCTGTGAAAAGATTCCTTCTTAGGTCCAACCTTAACCTCGCCGGGCGCAGCTGGAGGCTGCGTCCTCTCGCCCCGTGGCAGGTAGCCTGGGAGGAGGTGCGGACCCTGGCGCTGAGGGCGCTCCCCGCTGGCTCCGAGCGGCAGCGGCTGAAGGAGCGCCCGGCGGGGCGGGGAGGGCTCCGAGCCGCCCTGGGGCCCACACCTGCAGGCAGGGGGGCGAGTGGTCGTCCTGGAGCCACATCCCTGAGCCCTCACTGTGTGGCAGTCCTCAGCCTCTCAAGCTACATAAGGACATTTGTTCCCATGTGGAAGAGCACAGTCAGCCCTAAAACACCTGTCATCACGATTCTTGTTTGTAGGCCCTGAGCTTGTCAAAGCAAGCTGCCACCCTTACAGCAACAGCAAATTGTTCTGGAGGCTATGGAATCGAGAGTGGCTGGCTTCATTCCCACCTTCCCCAAACAACCTGTGCCCAGGTAATGCTCCCAAAGTCCCACCCTGTCCCACGCCATTGAACTGCCCTGCTTAAGACACAGAGCACGCCCTGCCTTGTTTCAGGCCAAGTACAAGGTTCTCGAGCTACATGAACAGAACCCTTCACTTTCAGGCATTGAATTGTGTGTTTCTACTCCACTTGAATGGATGTAATGTCTGTGAGACCTCTATTTTCCATCAGATTTGACTGAAATTGAGAAACAGGATCAAACACAAATTGGATGAGCAAACAGAGGAACAGGCAGCATAACTACATAAGCCTTGCTTTCCTAGGAAGCCAACTAAAGATATTAAAAGTCTTTTGAAGACTTCTGAATGAGGCCGCAAAGGTTTATAAGGTGTGTCACGAAGGAAATAAATGGCAATAAATTATGGTAAGCTCAAGAGACAGGTAGGAAAAGTTGGAAATTTTTGAGGGTACTGTGAAGAAATGTTTTATAAACATATATGCTGAAATCTTGTGTCTGTTAACTGAAGGGATTTCAGTCAGTAGGGTCAACTTCAATATGATCAGCATTGCAGCCAGAACATATGAAAAGATAATAACTGATTAAACAGACTTGGCTTTAAGGAGCAACTTTAGCAAAAGAAAAAAAAGGCCATATGAGAAACATGGCCATATTCCAACAGGAATTTAAAAGTAGAGAATTCCTGCTGGAGAATTTCAAAACATTTGTGCTGTACTCTGTCCTGGGTAACCCAAAATGTTATTGGATTCCGTATCTACCTGTGCCCAAAATTGTTACTGACACTTTAAGGCCCAGCACCACAGCCAGAAATGAAATTGCGGGGCAGGTGTGGGTGGTGCAGATCCCTTAAAAATGTTGGAACGCCCAAGCCAAGTGCTCTTTTCCCTCGTGGCATTTGCTCAAGGCAGATGCTGTTTCAGGTGGGTTTTTCTGGGCTCACAACATAGGCAACCCACAAAGCAGCATTTTACAACCAGAACCTGTTTCAGGGTGAATTTTGCAGCAACTGCCGACTGTGCAAATCTTGAGCCAGTCAGGGTCGGGTCACCGCATGTCAGCGCTGAGAGACAGTTTCTTCTCTCCTGCTCCCATGGCTCAGGAATAGTAGCACCAATGCCAGCGGAGCTCAGTGGATGACAAGAGACAGAGACAGCAGGAGCAGCAACACCCAACGAGCCAGAGCCTGACACTGCGGGGCCAGAGTCACACCCCAGTGATGCCCGTGATTTCTGTCTGCCATCAGAATTGCCTCGTCAGCTTCCACTTTCCCAGAAGGGGTTTGTCACCAGTTTCCCTTTGTCTTTCAAACCATATTGCCGGCTGTCAGGGGCCGCCATCCTGGAGGGGCGGTCACTGCACCATTTTAAATTTCTCTTTTTTCCGGAAGGGCCGGTGAGATTTAGCAGTTTTGTATCTAGTGGTTATTCACTGTTATTTTTTGCCTGTTGCTGTTTTCCATGTTAGTAAACTGTTACATTTTCTTACATCTACTACTTACACCTACTCATATTCGTTTCTCCTTATGGTGGAAAGTGTGAAAAACAAAGTTCATGCTTTAGAATTTTAAGAAGTTTAATAAGAGACAAATATCCAGCGCTGAGGTGCTTTTGGCGATTAGCCAAAGAACACACCGTCAACTTAAAGCATCAGTTCTTTATATACAGTCACATTTCTGGGGATACGTGCATATTCATGAGTTTATAAATTATTCAAACATTCCTTTGAGGTTTTGATGTTCCAGGATCTCTCTTGTTTGGTTTTTTAACCTCTGACTTGTCTGCAGGACATTCTGTAGATTGGGTCAATATATTTTATTTCCTCCTCTAATTCTATCCTGTTGTTCCACACTCCCTGATAGGAGTGTGGAAGATAAATCCTTCCCGAACGCTTATGCTCTGGTTTCTGTCACTGTTATCACTTGGAGAGGCCAGTCCATAGATGTAAGAAAAATAATTGCTTTACACCATTCTCTGAGTTGGTTACATAGAGGCATTTTAGTCTCTATTTTAACATTTTGCTAAAGCCTCCAATATATTTATCACTCTACTATTCATATAAACTATACAGTGCATACATAGACTGACAGATTATACTATACAAAAGCAGCTAAAAGTATAAATTGTACCATATCAAAATACTTGTGATGCAAAAAGCTAATCTATGAATGCAAGAGTCAATATTATATTGTCATCTATAACAAAAGGGACTGGTTAACACTATGAGGGGAGGTAATTCATTCCAGAGTGTCCACTTTTTAAATTGTCTTAAACTGAGACAAACCTTTACCAGAAGTTGGACCCACACTCACTGTTATAAATGGCCATTACATTTTCCAAGCTATTGTTCTGGGATGAAATACAATTATATTCAATCATTTCATCTGGTTTTCTGTGCTCTTATAAAACATGAGAAAAAAATATTCTTGCCAGAAATTTATTTGGTTGGAAAAGAAAAATGAGTGGTTTGCTCCACAGTGAAAAAAAACCCCAACATATCTTTTTGTTCTAGGAAATCTCCCCCGAGAGCAGAATTTTATAAAGTTTGTTCAGGCACAATGAGCAAGGGCAGCTGGAAGTCTAGACAATTGCTTACTTATTTCGTAAAGTTCCAGTTGATACAGTGTTGGGGGTTGAATTTTCCCTTTTTCTTTCTGTGGAATTTTTCCGATTGTTATGCTAAGTATTTGGGTCTACACCCATAAGCTCAGTTAACAGTTTTCTCTCGAAGGGGGGAGGAAAGGGGCAACACCGGAAAAGGAGAGTTGGGTTAAGGGGCTGGTGCTCTGCTGCTCGCTCGCTCCTCTTGCCTTGGAGCTGGACGGCCTCGGGGAGACTCTGCTCTGCCGCCCTGACGTGGGAGCTGCCTTCCCTGGCTGTGGGATCCCCGAGATTTCCCTGGTCAGACGCCCTCCTGCATCTCCTACCCACTTCAACACATCCTTTTGGAGCATCAGGACTGACCCTGCCCCGGGACCTGTGAGCNGGGTTTTCTGCTCTCTTGCTATTGATCTTGCCATTATTGTTGTGGGTTTTTTTCTCTTGTTTTATATACATATATATATATATATCAGTAAAGGACTGTTATTCCTACCCCCATATCTCTGCCTGAGAGCTCTTTAATTCCGAAAATCATAGTAAAGTGAAGGGAAGAAGGGAAAAGGGGCGGGTTTATACTCTCCTTTCAAAAAAAAGAGGCTCTTGTCCCTTTTAGCAGATACCTGTCTTTCAAACCAAGACATACAGGTTGGATGTTCTGCTCACGTTTGCTGCCAATTCTCTGGTTTTACAACTTGGACCTATTTAAAAGTGTTTTCTTTCACACTTTGCTGCATCAAGTGAATATTTAAAATTAATAGTCAGGAGAATGAACATTAAGAACTCAGCTGGGCAACCTGCTCCGGGAGGGACCTGCTTCACACAGGAGGTTTGACTTGCAGGCCCTGGAAGCTTCTTCTACCCTGTATGATTCTGTATTCAGACCCTCGCTGAAGAAACACAGGAAAGACAACCTGATTGGAAACAATAAACAATGAAACTAAACTGACAAGGTGCTGTCAAGTGCACTGTTATACAATTTTTTATCCTAATACATTTTCTGTTACCAAAAAAGAATTCTGAAAAGTTGTGACTTCTCAAGCATCCATTCATCTATTCTTGGTTTGCACCTGCACCCATGAAATGAATGAGTGTTGTAAGATTGTTTAAAGAATCGCTGGCAAAAGCATCAGTGAAAACAGGTGTAATATAAAAGCTTCTATAGGTCCTCTCTACTACATAGTAGATGGTCAAGGCACACTGAGGATAGAAAGGGGAATACCGCCGAAAGGCCCAACAGCACTTAATAGCATTTGAAACAGTACTTCAACTTAACAGCATTTAACTTAACTTATAACTTAAGTTAAACTGTTTAAGCAGTTAAAAATCTAGGAGAGCAGTTTTTCTCCTACATTTGGTATAGCACATGCACACTTGTACGCATACAGACATAAAGAGTTTGTGCTCTCTAGCAGGTCAGCCCCCAGCCTGTGCAGGTACTTGGGGTTATTCCCCCCCAGGGTTATTCTACCCTTGCCCTCATTGAGCCTCATCAGGTTTCTCTGTGCCCAGGTCTCCAGCCTATCAAGGTCCCACTGAATTTCATCACAGCTTTCAGGGAGATCAGCCACTCCCCCCAGTTTTGTATCATTAGGAAACCTGCTGTGGGTGCATTCCATCCCTTCATCCAGGTCATTGACAAACAAGCTGAACAAGACTGGACCCAATATTGATCCCTGAGGAATGCCACTGACTATAGGCCTCCACCTAGATTCTACTCTGCTGATCATGATCCTCTAAGCTCTGACATTCAGCCAGTTCTTGATCCATCTCACTGTGCGTTTATTTAACCAACATTTCCTGAGCTTACCTACTATGGATAACAGTAGGTACTATGGCTTACCTACTATGGGATGCTAAGGGAGACAATGTCAAAAGCCTTGCTGAAGCTGAGGTAGACAACATCCACTGCTCTTCTCTCATCACCCCATCCTGCCATGCCAACTCAAAATAGTTGCAGCAACTGTAATGCATTTGGTGCAAATATATATTTTAGGATATTTGAATATTTATTCAGAAAGTATCAGTCTACATTCCTTTAGTTGATCTCTTTTGGTTTTTGTCCTAAAGTGAATCAAATCTGTATTCTACCATAGTATGGATGGATATAGACAAAGTTAAATTGTGCTTTAAAAGGAGGTATTTTAAAGGATAATGAAAATTGTCTGGAAAAGAATTCAAAAATATATCTTTTTTCTTTTATCTTTTTTTTTTTTTTAATGCTTTAATGATGCAGTGGGATTTAATGGCACTTCGCCATATGCAGAAGTTCATTTTAAGCCAGGAGGAACAGTTTAGTGGTCTTGTAACTGAAATATGTAGACTTTCTGGAACCACAGATCTGACTTTTTCCAGGACTGACTGTTCTTCATTGTTTTTAAAGCACTGGAGGTACACTGAATACCTTGTGGTTTACTTAAGTTATCTAATGTTAAGCCCCCACTTGGACAGGAATCGCATACCAATTTTTATATAAAAATGGGAGCTTACTGTGGGAAAGAAGATCTCAATTTTCTGCCTGTTGTTTTACAGTGCTATGATCTATTGTATTCCTAGTCTGTGTTTCAGAAGTGCTGTTCTACAGTTTTTCACTCTGGAACTTTGCGTGAAGGATTTGGAAATACTGAGCAAGGGAAAAATCAGCATCGTGTGTCCCTTTCAGCAGCAGACAGATAGAGGTAGACAAGAGAGTTGTGGTCCTGCTACAGCTGGCTACCTAGTCAGCCTCATGCCCCAATACAGCGTTGGTCTGCCATAGTCAAAACTCCCATCTCTTAACTCATCTGGTAAAGCCTGAGATGTTCATGGTCTTTTGCATACCTTCACATCTTAAGAGTCATAATATTTAATGGCTCTTGCCTTTGCCTCTTCTGAGCCACATGGTAATAATTCTATTAATACATCCTTTTTATTGGCCTTTGTTGTAGAAGCAGATGTAAGTACCCAATGCAATATGAAAGGACAGCTATTGTGGTTTTTTTTTTCCCTCAGAACTGTGACAACCTCAGATGTAGAGAATTAGACACATTGTTAAATAGAGAATGTCTTTGGTGGATAGATTTCTAGCTTGTTGTCTAACTCAGTGCAATGAAGGCAAACAACTAGATACTGTGCATAGGTCTTCTTTCATTTTCTTAGTTTTCAAGCTTGTAAAAGGTAGGAGATGTACAGTGTAGTCTTTGGAATTAAAACAACTCCAGTAAGACAATGCCCAAGTGCATAGGAGGCTAGAAGGGAAAGAAGCATCTTTATGCAAAAATCGTATGGGAACATACTATTCATTTCCCTGAGATTGGTTTCTTTGTAGTAATAACATCTAATAAAGCAGAGGATGAATATCTCCTTCCAGATGGATAGTGATTGTAAGCAAGGGAAATACAATGGAAGACACAATAATTTCAAATTGAATCCATTTTTAGACAAGAGATTGAGAGATGGTATCTTAGTTTAGGGTGTAGTTTAATATGTATCTATCTATACTCTTCCCTTTCTTTATCTATCTATTCCCTTCCCTTTCCACAATGGGATCACTGGTAGCCATGAGTAAAGCAGCCACATGGACAAGGAAAAGACAGGAAAAGTAAATTCACATAGTCACAAGTTGTTTAAACTGCATAATGTGGGGAGGAGCGGATGAATTGGAAAGAGAGAGAAGAAGGACACACAGACCTTGAGGAAGAGTTCATTGATCTGCTTTCCCTTATTTTAAACAGCTTTCTAAAGCAAACTTATTCCATAGGGAAAATAATTTTCTGTTTAGACTGTTTTATAAGGTGTAAGATGATCTGATGTCATCTGGAGCATAATCAATCTCACAAGAGACTACAAAATGTTCTCTGCCATTTCTCTGATGGGATTTAAAACCCTAATGTCATGCAGTGTGGTATTATGTAATTGCTTAAGAAAACTATCAGATATGGGCACTGTGTTGCTATTTGTATCTACCACTAACTTTCACGATCCATATATAAATATGTATAACATGTTTTCTTCTTCCCCATGTACATCTGCCCTAATAGAACTATACTTGTGCAGTCTGAACTGCTCATTTGGAATTTAGGGAAAAGTTAGCACGATCATTGCAATGGTACAGTCATTTTCAAACCACAGCAGAACTGCATCTGCCTTGTTATTTCTTTATCTTGGTTCTCATATTTCTTTTTTTTTCAGGTTTTGTGCTCAATTTCCAAGGTCACAATAAGCATGTTTGTGATGGAGTTCTCTTAGACTTTGCATTTAGCTATGATTGTGACTGAGTCACAGTCCATTTTAAAAACCACAGAGTAACACAAATGAATTCAACAATGGGATTTTCACTGGATCCCATCAGCCCCATGGACTTGTGTGTGTCTAAGTGGAGTAACAGTGGTCATGGCCCCCATAATATGCAGGCTTCATTCTGATCCCCATCCCTGTCTTCCAGTTCATGAGGCTGGGTACCCAAAGAACAACCTGTCTTGCTATTAAAAACAGAGGCAAAGATGGCTCTAAGTACCTCTGCCTTTTCCTCATCCTTTGTCATAATGCATCCCCCACATCCATGAAGTAAGGAGATCCTCCTTAGCCCTCGTTTTTTTGGTGGCCACAGAATCACAGAATGTGCTGAGTCAGAAGGGACCTACAAGGCTTATGAAGTCTAACTTTTAGTCCTGCACAGGACATCCCAAGATCTATACCATGTGCTTGAGAACATTGCCCAAACACTTCTCTATGTATTTATGAAAACATTTGGTGTATTCATAAAAACATTTATGTTGTCTTTTACAGCAGTAGTCAGATTAATTTCTGGGCTTTGTCCCTTCTATTTCTTTTCCTGAATAACCTCACAACACCCCTGTAGTCCTCCTAAGTTGCCTTCCCCTTCCTCCAAAAGTGATATATTCTCTTTTTTACCCAGAATTCCAGGCAGAGCTCTCTGTTCAGCTAGAATGGCTTTCTTCCACATCAGCTTGTCTTTTGGCACATGAAAACAGCCTGCATCCTGAAGATTTCCTTCTTGAAAAACCTGGACTCCTTTGCCTCCTAACAGATTCTGACAACCAGACCTTCCCAAATCCAAGACGGCAGTTATGCTGACCCCCTTCCTTTTTTCTCTGAGAATTGAGGACTCTATCATTTCATGATCACTATGCCCAAGATTGCCTCAGACCATGATATCATCTTCTAGTTCTTTTCTGTTCACAAAGAACAGCTCCAACAGGTACCTCCCCTTGACTGACCTGCTGTCAGAAAACGGTCTTACATATACTCCAGGAACTCCCTGGACTGTTTTCCCTTTCTGCTATATTGTATTGACAGTAGGTATCAGGAAAGCTGAAGTCCCCCAAGAGAAGAAGGGTAAGCGATTGTGAGACTGCTCATAGAATATTTCATCTGCCTCTCCGTGCTGGTTGGTGGTCTACAACAGATTCCTACCAGGATATCTGCCTTGTTGTCCTTCCCTCTGATTCTTGCCCAGAAACACTCAACCCTCTTGTCACAATCATTGAGCTTGGGACAATCAAAACTCTTCTTAACATGCATGGGTACCTCCTCATTTCTCTTTCCTCACCCATCCCCTCTGAAAAGTTTACAGCCATCTATCACAGCACTCCAGTTGTGCAAGTTGTCCCACCATGTTTCACGGATGGTGACTGTCACAGCATTCCCACTACACAATGGCTTCCAGCTTCTCCAGCTTGTTGCCTGTTGGAGTGTGAAAACAGAGGCCTCTCTGAGTCCCTCAGAGAGAGAACAGTATGCAGGAATTGAATTAAAGTTTCTAGAGAAATAAAAATATATTAAGCCACACAGACATGAAATAGAGGTGTAAGCTTAAGCTTTAAGTAAGTAAGTAAGTAAGTTTAAGTAAGTAAAAATATGTTTTAAGTGCCTTAAAAAGCAAAAGCCTTAGAATCTGGGTAAAAAACAAGCTTCAAAAACAAGCTTCAGTGAGAGCTCAAAAACATAGTTCTAGACATAATAAAAATATAGTTAAGACTATTGCTTGCATTCTTCAGATAGAACAGACAGGTTATATGTGCAAATTANTTCAGATAGAACAGACAGGTTATATGTGCAAATTATGTGTAAACTTTTGTATTATAGAACTAGAATTCTAATAGGTTTAGAAGAAAAGCTCCAGATTCATCTTTTTAGCTCATTGGGTAATTTATAAATAAAAATCTGTGTATTAGGGAGCATTCTTGCTCTCTCTCGTCTTCCACCATCATCATTATCACTACCACCACATGAAAGAAGAAGAAGAGTAAGAACAAGAAGGAAAGAACAGAAGAACAAAGTCCAGGGAGCATCTCCCTTTGCTCAAGACTCTGTACCAGGCCACAGCTTCTACCTCTGCTCAGGGCTCTGTGCCAGAGGGCTGCTGCTCCTGCCTCTGCCCAGGACTTTATACCAGGGAGCTGCTTCTGTTTGGGATTCTATGCCAGAAAGTTTTTAGCATGGACTTTAACACTTGTGACTCGTTTTCTTTTGAGACTGATGTGCCTATACAATAAACAACTTTACAGCAACTAACAATTGCTCTGGTCTTTTGAAGATATAAACCCATAACAATCTTGACAGTTGCCCATGCTGCCTGCATGGTACAAGCTTAAGACATCATTAGTTGAGAGGAACAAAAAATCTTTCCAAGGTAGCAAGTCAGAAGGAGATTTTGGTGTTAAGACATTCTTGGGATCTGTTCTCAAGTGTTTTGTATTGCAAGATATCTTTGTCTTGGAGCAGAAGGTCTCTGTCACAGAGAATGGCCTGTAGTAAGGGAGAAAACTGATGCCACATTCAAAGTTGTGAGACTCTCCTCAAAAACAAAGCACTAGGCCCAAGGAATGATTCCCCCCACTAGCAGCATGCTCCTGGAAATCACCTTCAACCATCTGCAGCCTTCTTGCCTTCAAGACCTAGAGAGATCCTGACTCCTCAAAAAGGGTGTGGATACCTATCATAAATATAAGAACACCTGCCTCATAAGAAGACTGGATGTAAGTTATTGTATTTTAAATCTGTCATGTCTTACATGAAGAGGAAAATTCTGGAACTAAAGAGACATTTCTGTACAGAAGGGAAAATATCCACTCTGTTTAGCCATATAATTAATGACTGGTGGATGTTTAATGTGCCACATGCTGTAAAAAAATAGTGCTGACTGAACATGTTGGTTTCAGTTTTACAACCTGGGCAGCAAGAAAGAATTGCTGAGAGAGAGTTGTTTCCATTGTCCTTTGCTTAATATACAGAAGAACATGGAAAGTAGTGACCTTGTTTCAAAGAACAGTGTTATCTCAAATGCCTCCTGTCTCACCTATATGAGAAATGAATGCATCAGGATGAAAAGGCTCTTAGGCAAGCCAACACAAAAGAAGGAGCTGTGTCACACATCTGAGTAAATGAACAAGCAGAGGAATCAGCAAAAAACCCTCATTACAAGTAAAGCAGTTCAGTTTTCCAGGGTAAGAAAATTATCTTCCCATAACAGTTCAGACACTTTCAATTTTAGAAAGTCAAGATTTAGAAAGGATTGACTAGGTATCTCAGCAAAGCTCATATGGATGAGGAAGAATGAAATACACACTTTTACTTTATAGGGAATGGTAAAGTTTGCTAGGTAGGCAGCAATAAAAAAAGCACAAGCACCACTGTCAGGTGCTTCACTAGAGACAATTCATAAAACCAAGATTTATTTTAATAAAACATGAAGAATAAAGAACAATGTTCAGGCACAAAAACTAACAGAACATAGTCAGTCAGGGACAAAAAATGGTAGCACACTGATCACATCTCCAGCTTCAGTCTCAATCGTATCATAAACCCATTTTCTATTGCAGCGGCATTCTGGTCCACATTTGTTTGAGTTGCATTTGGGGCAAGGATAGAAGCAACCCGGGCAGTCTATTTCCAGGCAATCACATAAGTCTATGCCATTACAAAGCAGCCTGCCATGTTTATCATACTTCTTTATAAACCTGTGAAAGAGAACAAAAATTATAATGCTTCAACACATTCAGAGACTAAACCAAACACATGTGGAAAACATCTGTACAACAAGTCTTTAGTCTTTAACTCACAGCAAAATAAAATACCAGCATTATATTCTAATTGCAACAGCCATTGCTACTAAATATATGCATGCCATACTATATCAAAATTCCCTTTAAGTCACACAGAAAAATCTTGTTTTCCCAACACAGCTTTCAAGAGTAATAAGAAATCACTCTGCAAAATACAGTGCTTTTATTAATTTCATCTAGATTCAGTGAACAGCCTACCAGCTATTTTTTAAACTAAATCAGATAATAAATTAGAGGTCTTACTTGGATTCATTTAAAAAATTTTGTTTCATCTGTGACATGCATGCTTTCTTTTTCTGCTGTCTAGTTTCAGGATTGAAGTCAGCTACCTGAGGTCCTGGATTTTGAAAGGCTAAGCATCTTAATTGTTTGTCAAGTTTTCGCTATAAATAAACAACAGAAAGTTTGTAATTAGTACAATTGGAAAATGTAATTATTAGATGCCAAGTGTCCTCACTGGCTTTTGAATGAAATTAAAATTAATATTCGTTATAATGTATAAGATCTTACTGATTGTTTAAAATTTTTTCTTGTCTAACTACTAATCAAATATTCCTTTTACCGCGTGTGCATCCTGACTGGAGATGGAACAATCATGACTCTGAACACATGACTCTGGTACGGCAGCAGGGAGTTTGCAAGTTGCCATGTAAGAGGCAGAGTTATGTGTTTTGTTCTTTAGCTTCATCTAAAATGTAAAAACAAGTACTATGATTATAAGCATCTCAAATAGATTCACTCTTATTTTCACTGTTCCCTCAGATGCCTAGGGATTATCTTTGTCCAAACAATCTGAGGGCAAGAAAAATGTCTGAAGGAGCAACTAACACAGTAAGGAAGCATTTGCATGAGTGAGAAGTACGAGGAAAAAATCCCCAACACAGAGACAAAAACAAACTCAGCTGAGCATGGTTTTCTGAGAAATAGGAGGGTGCATTTTTCTGCCAATTTTATGGAATTCATGTTTGCAGTTAGCTAAAACTGCTGAATACTTTTGGATGCTAAAACATTAACTCTGTGTATTACCATTCCACATAGTCCACGTATGTTGACAGGTAATTCTAATGTCATTGCAAACAAACATAAGCATCATGTTAAACAATTCCCCTTTGGACAATGACTGTGAACCTTGACCATACACTTGTCATTAATTATGTAAAGGCACAAAAATACATACAAATTTATCTTTTTCTCCTGTTATGTAAATGGAGCTGCCTCGCCATATCTTAGCTTCCCTGGAGGGTATCATTCCTTTCAGAGTCCACAGTGATTTTCCATAAACAATTGAGTGCTTTCACTGTTTCTCAGGGGAAAGCAGTGACGGTTCATCCCAACCTGCTAATATAGTGATTCCAAAATATCCATGCACTTGAGCACACTTTTTTACAAGGTGGCTGTTGCTGTGCATCTTCACCTGCATCCTCCTGAAAACATACAGGGCAATCTCATGTACCTTATTCAGACATGTCTGCTTTGGACTCTGGGGTAGATTTTCAGGATCATCACCATTCATTATCATAAATAATGCAATTTTAAGTTGCAAAAAAATAATAAGGCATGGTATAGTCCTTCCTCTAAGACTACTCTTCTATTTCCCTACTCACTTAGAATTGCTCTTAGCCGTCTAAATAACTGCACTGCAAACTTGATCCATTTCACTATTGTTGTTACTGATAGTTCCCTCTTGACTCCAGCTCTTTATTTTTGTAATGACTGAAGAAATTGAAGGCAATTATAAGTATGATGATAAAAAAATAGTACCGGAGAAGTCATACCAATTTTTTGGATCTTATTGAGCGGTCCTTAACAGGAGACATATTTTTTTCTGCAGATGTTTCCTGGGAAGAATAGCTTTTCTTGCAGTTTTCTTCCATGAGATCACTCACTTCACCACCCTTGTGAAACATGTACATATTTGTTAAACATATACAACGGTATAAAATATACTTGTAATTTAAAGTTTTAAGGATAAGCAGCTGATAGCGATGCAAGGCTTTTATGTATTCTTAATCAGCAGCAAATGCAGAACAAAATGTATCTCAGTAATAGGCTCGTTTTAAAACTGTATTAAAATAATATCACGAGAATATACAAAAGCTGTATCAGCAAAGCCAGTGCACAATTGGCTAAGCGCCCGCTGGTGTTCAAATGGCAGCGAGCTCGGGGGGCTGTTGCCACGCGTGGCTGCGAGGGGCGGCGCGCACACAGTCCCGGCGCCAGCCCGCGGGTGGCGCTGCTGCCCCAGCCGTGCGCGCTGCGCCCGCCGCCGGCACTCCCCGCGGATCCGCCGTGCTCCTCCCGGAGATTCCAACCAATGGAATAAACCTAAGCTGCTTGGCTTTCGAATCTCACTCCTTTGCGGAAGATTTTTTTAAATAAAACAGAATGTGGACCTTTTAGGCTTGATAGAAAAAAGGGCATCACTTACTCAGCTAACAAAGTACCCAGGGACGTCTATGTGTTCTGTTGAGTGCATCCTACAAATGCCATCAATCACCTCTCTGCCATCGACATAGGTTCAGGATGGATACTAGCTACCTGTTACCAGCCTTGTGCAGATACTTAGTTAAAATTTTTATGCAATATATACAGTACTAGTGCCTCAGACTTTAACCCCAAACACAACCAGAAATAATTTAAGATTTCTGGAATTCCTCCAACCCTTCCCCTCATGCTGCCCAGTCTCCCCCATCACCTCTGAAAGGTAGCCCAGTGGCCTCTATCAGTTTACCCTATACTTCAGGACTGTTGCCCCAATCCTGTCCCAGAGAAGATCTTCATTTCACCACAGCCAAAGGACCAGCACCTCTCTAAGATAAGCAGGAGTCTAAGCCTTAGGTTTCCTCTCTTGCAGCCACTTTCTGCAGGGCGAAAGTCAAAGTGAGAATAGGAACCAGAAGGAAGTGACTTTGTATTACCTGGAGGGGATGTCTTTCAGAGAGGTGAAACAGCCTTCAGCCTGTTTCAGAGGGGGCTTCCTGTTCTCTTCAGTAACCCGAAGAATGACAGATGTGACACTGTTCACAATGGGAGGCTTGACAGCAACTGTTTTAGTTCTGGGACTTGAGCATCATTTCAGAGTTAGAAAACAAATTCTATTACCAGGCAAATTATATTTACTGGATGGAGGAGCCTGCTTTCCTACTGGAAATTTGTTAGGGATCCACAAGTGAATAAAGAATGAAGGGCAGCACTCTAAAAAGGTTAAGTATTGCTCCTCACTTGCACTCAAGTTTAAGTCCTGGTAAGGATCTTTTTCCTACATTTCCTTCTGAGTCCAAACATGCAACTAGCATTGTTAAAGCACTTTACGAGTATGCATGATCGTCATCCATGACTGTTTTTTCACAGTATGCCAGGTTCAGGAGCAGAAAAGCCATCAGCAGCTACCAGTGTAAGCATGCAGAGTTTCCATGTGTCATGTGGTGGTGTAAAGATTTGACTCTTTGATAACTAAGTCCTAACAGCTATCTTGAACCAAACACACAAAATCAGAAACCTCATTTTAAATACTAACAGAAAAGAACAAGTATCTTGCTCCACAGATGTGTTTCAAAGGCCTTTGCACCTCAGCAAAAATATCTAATGGAGAGAATGTAGCAGATTGCTGTCTCCACATACATACATTTTAAGCATATAATGTCGAATTTTAATCTCCAGGAGAAATAATAAAAAACGAATCAGAATGTGACTAGGAAAGTGAGCAGAACTGATTATCCTCCACAGTGTGTTCTGAGGAGAGATGGAAATGAGGGAGACACAGACATCCACTATGAAGTGTGCAGAACCTTATTATTTTCCTCAAAGGAAAGTATTCTTGGTCCTGAAATGGATCTTTTTTCTTCTACTATTTTTAGTTTGACTGTAGTGATAATTCAGGGGCAATCCATTGAACACAGGTCTCTTCCATAAAAATTTCAACTCTGAGGATAACCACCAATTGTAATCCTCCTCCACCAAAACCGCTGTTTTCTCATTCTTTTTGAATACAGCAAGTACTGCTCTGCAGGTGATCACTCACAGCTGAACATCCCATTGTGACTACAGTGAATGGCTAAGAACTGGCAATTTCAGCACAGAGCCTTGAAAAAGTGGACCAGGCTAAAAGTAGAGTAAGGGAGGAAGGAAATCAGAGATTGTGTTATATTAGGAATCTTATCCATGACAGATGTTTCTGCCCGGAGAATAGTTTCAGAAGTTGTTGGGATTTGGAAGGAATTACATTTGTTTATGATTCTCATAAAAGAAGTATTTTCCTGTATCTGGTTGCTCAAGAATTTAATATTTCTGTTCATGATCCCTGCAGATTACATAGCTAAAAGTTTCAGCTGGTGTGAAATGTGGTGACCAGCACTGCAGATACTTCAGGCTGTTTGATCTCAGCAGCCTAAAGCTAGTGTCTCTGAAGGGCTTGCCAGAGTGAATCCACATTGTTTTCAAGCTGTATTTGTTTGTGCCATTGGAGATGTTCTGGCTGAGATATGTGAACATGTTCATCACCTTCACCAGGGCAACATGAGATGCTGCCCCTATATCTTTAGTCCCCCTGTGCACACATAGATTAGACAGACCTATTGCAATAGTCCCACATTCTTCACAGCCTTGCTCTGCAGAGATGTCTGTGGGCTCGGGAGCCAGCAGCCAATTCTGTGGCACATTGAAGTATACATCTTGGAATTTCTATAGGACGTCTGGTGCCAGCCAAGTTAAAAATGGGAATAAATTAATCTTTCTCAGATCAACTATTAAGTGTAAAGCTGTGGAAAGACCACTTGGCATCTATTCTGTACCTTCTCACAGCTACAAATGTGCATGTGTGTTCAGAGGACAGCCTTGAAGCCAGGTAGGAAACACAGACTAGATGAAGAAACAGATCTCGTATCTGGTAACTCAGGTGGTTTACCAGAACCCTGACAAACATGGTGACAGTGCAGTAGACCATGCTTTAACAGGG
This sequence comes from Buphagus erythrorhynchus, assembly GCA_013400855.1. NCBI lineage: Eukaryota > Metazoa > Chordata > Aves > Passeriformes > Sturnidae > Buphagus > Buphagus erythrorhynchus. Next base: position 47,333 of record VZTT01056116.1, read on the forward strand.
GTCTGGAGGAGCAAATACATCCCTCTGCAAGTAAAATAACACAAATCCTCATGAGTTCTCCCTCCCAAACCCAGACACTTTCTGCTGGATCTGGAAGTGAGGGCTCCTGTAACTGAAGTTAAACAATTATAAAATCATATGCAACTTCTGGTTGACATGCAATAGGCAGAAGAGGTCTGCCAGGTACTCACCCACCTTCTGAAAACCTTTGGTTCTGGAGGGTGTATGTTCAGTTGAGAACAGACAGCAAGAGAGCAAGGACAGTCTTCATAACCTTAAACTGTACTTACCAAAGAGAGGAGGGGAATGGCACAGCCCTGGATTTATTGCTGCACAATTCCTCTGATACTATAAGTATGACATCAGCCCCAGAGAGATTGAAAGAGAAGACAAATAATCAAAATAATGCTCCCCAGAGAAGCAGGCTGAAGACAGTGCCAGGTAACTGTCTTAAAGGACCTCACACTTTCTGTCTCATTAATTATGGCTTTTATATAGTACTTAGCACAAAGAGCGGGAATAAAGAAGTTGGAAAAACTGGGATGAGAGTTCTAATAGTTCTAATTTCTCATTTGCATCTGTAAACAGAGCAAATGTATTTCTTAGAGCCTTTTTTTTTTTCCATAGAGGTAAGTAAAGAAAAATACTCTGTAATAAACTACTGCATTTTTTATTTTAAAATATTTTAAAAGTCTTACATTTTTAGGACATGGATGTAGTAAATAAATATTTTACCATTTTAGACAAAATGTTTTTTATTCTATTCACTGTTTTCACAGAAGTCAAAAATAAATATGCTCCCCAGTTACTGAAGTGCAACCTCATGCTTCAGCTTGCTGCCTTTCAAGTTTATTTGTCGCACTAGTGCAGACAACTCAGCCTTCTCCTGATACATCCAGATGCCAATTTTCAATATGCTATAATTACTAATGGCCTTCATTATTCTTCTCTAGAACACAACTAAATCCTAACAAGCATCTGAAACTGTCAAGTCTTATAAATTCTCCCTTTGTGGCTTAGACAAATAGCCCATGTCTTTTTATCTTTATCAGCTGTATCCACCCATTCTCTGAGGTATTTTATAACCTAGACGGAGGTGAGTAGATTTTTTTATTTACTATATTTTACTTTCCCTCCAAACATTTTTCAACCCAAAAGCTGATACATCATTCAAGCAGCAGACCTTAGCTGGGTGATGCAAATGCTGCTACACATGTCTTCATTTTGCCTCACAGAGTGGTTTTTGGGGTTTTGTTGTGAAAAATAAACAAGAAATCACTCAAGGGGAAAAAAATAATCACAGTCTCCTGGGTATTTGTATAACAACAAGCCAAAACCAAATAACCTACAACCTACTTTACTCTCATATTTTTTCCAGGTTCTTCTTTCACCACATTCTACTTGATGAAGAAAATGGTATAAATCTATCAATAAAAAAATTGCAATTAAACCATCTTATGCTTAATATCTCTTTCCACTTTCCTAATTATACTTGTGTACCTGAACTCTTTCTGAATTTATTGTGCATGAGTTGTGTTTGTTTATCATGGCATATGTGATAACACATAGCCTACAATCTGCTCAGAAAAACTTCTACTGGGTGGGTGTCAGGCTACAAGGATGTAAACACAGGAGGATTAAAATCTTAGGTCAGATTGAGAGAGATTGATTTCAGAGGTGAAACTCCTAGGGGTTCCTACAGGGACAAGTCTTCCCCACCATGAGCATGGGACTGTAAATACACCTGTGTAGATTAACAACACAAATGTCCCTTGCTGGGGGGAAGGAGGTGCAGGGGAGCACATGTGTTATATTGCTCTTGAGCTTCCTGGTCAGGCTGATTGCTCCTCCAACACTAACACCCTCTGCCTGCAATGTGCTCAATAGCAGCTACAGCAAGATAAATGGGGCAGCTGAAGATGAAAAAATCCACATTTTTCAGTGTAAACAATTAATATGTAATGTTCTTGTCCTATTGCAAACAGCTCTATCGATCTCTGTGATTTCACTGTTAAAATTCTGACAGAGTGCTGTTCCTCCCATTTTAAAACTAATCTTCCCCTCCTCTTCTTCCTCTTCCTCC
>VZTT01056117.1:0-23231 GCA_013400855.1 Buphagus erythrorhynchus
GAGCGACAAGGAGCCGGGGCTGCAGCGATACCTCGCTGGGCAGCGGGGCCCAGGCCCGGCTGGACCCGGCCTTTGAACCGGCAGCGAGCGCCGGACCGGCCTCAGCACCGCTTTAACTCAAAGCGCCGCTGTGGGGCCGCAGCAGCGGCTGGGGTTCGGCAGAGCGCGCGGTGGGGGCGGTACCCAGTTCAGCCGAACCGAGCCGAACCTAACCGAAAACAAAGCTTACATGTCAGGGATGGTTTGTTGAAGGTAAGTTAAAGAATACAGTAAAGATAGAGACACGAGATAAGCAGGGAAAATTGGATTTACTGGAGGGTAAAGAGGAGCCAAAGCAGTTTTAGGATAGGAAGTTGAGCGGGTTGAGACAGCACAGGGAAGGCAAAAGGGAAACAGCGACAGGGAGATAAAGAGGGAAGATGCTTTGATCTAAAAGCCCATCACAGGCTCTCATGAATGGTCACGAGAGCAGGAGGCTGCGTTCGGCGGAGCTCGTAAGGTTCTCCTCTGTTCGACCGAACTCGGCTCGGTTCGGCCGCACTCGCTGCCGCTCACTCCGTTCCCCGGAGCCCAGCGCGGGGCAAAGCGGGGCCGCCTCACATTAAACACGCAGAGCTCGGTGTTTTCCTGCCGCCGAGTCCCGCGGCCGGCCCGGCCATCGCACGGACACGGACGGGAGCGCGGGGTCGGGTAGGAGCTCGTTAGGCAGTGACTGCCCTCGTGCTAATTAATGGGCACGAGAGTAGCGGCTGGGTTCGGCCGAGCTCGCTTCGGTTCGGCCGGCTCGTAAGGTTCTCCTCTGTTCGGCTGAACTCGGCCGAGTTCGGCTGAGCAGGGCTCGATTCCGCTCAGCTTCGGACCACGAGCTGGTCTCGTTCAGGGCGGCGGGACGGAGAGCGGCGGGAGTGCGGCCCGCGCCTCTCCCGGGGCAGCACCGGGCTCGGATTCTCGTCCAGAGTCCCGGGCGCCCGCACAGCTGTTCCGGGCGCTCTGGGGCGGGGCCGGGGGTGTCGGCGTGGGGCCACAAAAGCAGCAGCGGTGCAGCCCCACCCCCTTTTTCAGTTCCGCGCTCTGGGAAGAGGGAGCGGCAGAGGCGACGCGGAGCAGGTGAGCGGAGGAGGGACCGGGAGCCTTGGCAGGGTCCCGGGCTGGGGGACAACACGGCCCGGGCCGGTGAAATGAAATATGTCCTAGCAAATAAATCACACGGGTTTGTGGCCATAGGTCCAGGAAATGTCTCTCCAGGGAGTTTCCTGCAGTGAGGGGCATGGTTTGCATGGTGAGCTTTTCAGGAGGAGAATTAAAACACTTTTTAAAAACAAGTTAAAACATGAAAAGTGTCTTAAAGTAGGGCTGTTTGCAACCCTTTGCAAATGAAGAGATGCTTGATTTGTGGTTGGTGTAAAAATAATACGTGGTTTTTTTTAGAGACGTTCCTTGCTAATCTTTAGATCGAGCAGTACCTTTGAAATTTCTCTTCAAATATAATTATAAGGGCTGAAGTAAAGCCTAAAATCAACATGCAATTGAATCAGGGTATTAAAGTCTAGCTAAATGTCTTACAACTTTCATTTTCTTTCATAAAAACCTTCCAAGAGCAATAAACAGATTAAAACCTGAAATATAGACTCTGCCCATATATTCTACTTGGAATAGCCCTTTGGTGTAGGCAGCACTGCAGAGCTTTGCCTTGTGGGATAGTCACCAGCAGACAAGTACAGATGCAGTTTTATAAAGCCTTTATTTATTTTTTTCCTTTTTTCTAAGTAAAGGAATTGAAAAGCCCATAGTGTGACAAAACGCAGAAGAGTCCATTCAGTACCAAAAGAAAAAGGGGTGGGAGGGTTACACAGAAAGTTTGTTCTTCATATTTTTCCCACTGGCAACCTAGATGGGAGAGACAAAAGGGAGTATTTTGTAAAATGGCAGCGTACTGGTGATACTTCAGTTTTTTGAGCCCTGTGCAGTGGCAGATGGTAAAACAATTAGGGAAAGCACAGGTGAAGGTTTAAGGGAAGCTGGATGCTTTTTGGGAATAAAGAAGTTAAGTGGGAGGAAGCGTGGGCATGAAGGGGCAGACAGACTGACAGACAAAGATGTTTGTGCATTACTGCTGTTACCTGCCTCGGGTTAAACACCAATTCCCAGTGTAGCTCTGCTCTGGACTATTAAGGCAGCACCCTAGGAAAAGGAGCACAAACAGTTGTGAGAGAGAAACCAAGGAGAAAAGTAGATTGTGCTTGAGAAGGAACTGTTAGAAGCTTAAACTTGTGCCTGAGTTATGGTTCAAAGGATAATTCTGATGGTACTTCCTGGCCCTAGAGCCCATGTACCCCTGGATGTTGTGTGTCCTCCAAATTTGCCAAAGTAGAAAATAAACTTTTGGAACTTATTAGGGACAAAATAATTTGTTCCTAGGTCTTCCCAATATATTTAACTATGTAACATTTTGGATATAAATAAAAAAGAATTCAATTAATAAGCAGTTTAAGATATTAGTAATAGTTCTACATTATAATGAGGTTGCTACTGCAAAGTGTCGTTTTTACTTTCTGGCAATGCAGTATAGCTCCAGAGAAGCTTTCTCTGTGACATGAACTCCCAATAGATCTGTATTTGCTAGGCAGTTCTGAGAATTGATCCAGATGCACTTTTTACTGGTAATCCCAGAGTTTTGTAAGGATCTGTAGCACAAAAGGAAGTGTATGTATGCTAGATATAAATTCCACACATGGATATTTTTCATCTGTGGCTTGTAGCTATTTGGCTCTTCTGACAAGGCCCGAGAGAACTTCATCTAATCTAGGATTTAGATGTGCTTTGAGCAGGTGGTTGGACTAAATTACCTCTAGGCAGGCTTTCCATGTGAGATTGTTTTATCAGTGACTATAATCTGTGCTGCCAAGATGCACGTGAAGCTCTGGCCATTTGTTGTAAGGGCACGTGGACAAGTGACCACAGCAGTTGGCAGAACAACTCTCTAGTGCACAGTTACCAGGTTCCTGTACATGTGGTTTGGGTGTTGCTGTAGGGGTTTTTTGGTGTTATTTATTTGCTTTTTGTGTGTATGCGGGTTTTTGTTTTGTTTTAAAAAAGGAGATAGAAAGTACCTCTTCTCCAAGGCATGAGTCAACATCTGCCTGCTTGCAGCACTTCTCCAGCATGGCAGTGAAACCCCCAGCAATTGTCTTTATTTGTTCTTCTGTCATCTGGGGCTTGCGCTTGATGAGGTTGATGAGCAATCTGGAGACCAAGCCACAAGACACAGTTAATGGTGCCTGCTGGAGTTGGATTCCCCACTTCACAAGACACCAGTCCCCCAGGCACAGCTCATCTAGGAGGGGTTTTTGTCATGCCTAGATGAGCCTGTGCCTGTTGATGACTCCAAACTCCCAGTCTAACGCAACCATCTGTTTGTTTTGTGTTAACTCAGTTACAGGTGGGGAGAAGCTTAGGGAAATGAACTGGATGTTGTCTTAATTAAGTACATCTCAAGATTTGCACTGGCAGTGGGCCTACATGAAACTGGTCAGTTAAGGGAGCGATTTTAAGTGAAGAAAAAATTCAGTTTTGCCTCTTCCAGACTTCCATGTTATATGCTGACCAGGTCAGTGCAAACACATAGTTCCATCTGTTTTTCTCTGTCTCTAGTGAAGCCCCAGCCAGCTGACAAAGCAGGGGGTAGCTTCCCTCTGCACTCCCCTGAGTGCTGCACTTCAAAAGCTTCCCTACAAAGTGTTTCTTGGAGCTTACTTGAGCTGCCCTGCTTCGCGCTCAGCCGGAGGAGCAGTGCACATTTTGTCATCAAAATTGAACATCATGGGGTCAAAGGGTGGAGGCACATATTTGGTGTCTACGCCCATGGCAGTGAAACAAGGTCTCCTGTAGGAGTAGAGCTCATTGCAGCACTGTGAAACCTGGTCATTGATAGGGGTGCTCTCCTGCCTCTTGCACATGTCTTCAATGACAATGCTCAGCTGAAAAGCAAAGGGCAAAGGTGAGTTACCTCTTCCCAAAAACACAGCAACTAGGTGATGTTTGTATCACAGTAGCATAGCTGGAAGTGGAAGCTATTGAATGTAACACCTGCTGGGAAATGGCATGTGTTTAAAATCCCAAATATATAGGTATTCCTGGAGTAAGGCATTTCTTCATCTGCAGGCAGTCTGGGCATTGGGCTACAGTCGGTAGGTTTAAAGGTTTTAGGACACTGTTTAGCTTTTCCAAGTGCAGCCTGCTACAGTCTCAATCATGGAGCTCTGGGCAACCTTGCCCACTGGAAGGTGTCCCTGCTCATGGCAGGGTGTTGGAACTGGATGATCTTTGAGGTTCCTTCCAACCCAGGCAATCTGTGGTTCTGTGATTCTGTGAACTTACTTTTGTTTTCTGAGGGAAAGACCAAGTTGAACTAAAATTCTGACAAGCTACCATCAGATAGGTATTTAGGCTCTCACATCCATTATAAAATGAACAGACTTGGAATTCTGCTAGGTGAATGCTTAGCGTGGTGTTTATGAAAAATCACAGTGTTTGCCATCTCACCAGAATTCAGTATTTTTGCAAACAGGAAAAGTCTCCAAGAGAAGAAGGGAACAGAATAAATCCATGTACTCACATAGTGCTCAGAACAAGACATGCGTTTCTGCTCAGGAAGGTTGCAGCACTTGCTGCCAACTGCTGTCATTTTCTTCCCGATTTCCAGCAAGGTGTCAGTTGATACCTGAGGCATTTTCTTAGTGTAGCGGACCAGGAGCCTGATAAAGATCAAAATGACTGTTAGTAGAGCATTCCTCAAATGAGCACATCTAGCCCACTGAAGGGAAGATAGAAGTGAGGACCAAATCAATCCGCCCAAAGCAGCCAGTGTGATTAATTGCACTCCAGAACAGTTATCAGGAATTGCTCACCCTTTAAGGAACTCTTCCTCGCCATGGGTCTTGAACAGCTCGCAGTTCGTTTTCACAAGATCCTCACTTTCCTTGATATGCTTGTTCAGTTCCTCTTGCTGCAAACAAGTACGAATTTATTGGTAATATTAGAGCAGGATTTGCTGCTAACAGTCATACAAATATCACTTCTGACCTCTTCTAAACCCTAACTACAAAATACTCATTTTGCAAGGTTGATCACTACTGTATAGCCAGGATGATGTAGGCAGGATTTGATTCCCTAGTGGGTCTTAAGTTATAACAGCATTTTCCTCGAAAGAGGCAGTCATGTTTTTAAAATTTAATTTAAATTAATTACCTGTTGGAGTTATTTTCTAAGCAGTGGGGGTTTATGTTTATTTGTTTAAATCAAGTAAATATTTCAAATTATTATCAACCATGAGGGGAACATCTCTTGGCCAAAGCTTTCAGGAACTAAACGTACGCTGTGTCATGTGTGTGACTGAGTTGCAGATCAGACCTAAGGTGAGGTGTCTCTGTGTGCTGGTCATGCATATTGCCATCACAATCCATGAGCAGCCATACTCAGCGTAGGCCATGGAGCTCAGAGAATAACTGAGCTGTTAATTGTCAGGACAAGCAGAATCACATTGGAGATACGGAAGCATCAGACAGTTAGTTGAGTGAGACTAGCCTGAAATATTGTAATGTGACAAATGGAATTACTCTGTGACCTGAGATAACCCTGTATCCTTGCCATGGACCATGGACTGCTTCATCTCCCACCAGGACATTAACTTCCCCTGGAATTAGTCTCTCCAAAAGCTTCCTGTCTGCTCTTCTGTAAGAGCTTCTCAACATTATTCTTTGATGACAGGGACCAGCCAAGCATTCTAGGCATCTGCAAACAAAGCTTTGCACCTACAGCATTTCCGTAGCACTCAGCAGGGTTGTCTGTCTTGCAGCACTTATCCAGGAGTGTTTCATATCCCTTAGTAATCCTCAAAATCAGCTGTGTGGAGAACTCGGGGTGTCTTCGTGAATATTCATAAACAAACCTGAAAGGCACAGGGGCAGACAGAGCTCCTGAGTGACGTGCTGCTTTCATCAAGCAGAGTGCAGTAATTACAAGGACATTTCCTCAGGTGGACAATGAGCTTGGCTGGAATGCTGTTGGCACTACTTACTCTGACAGGAATGCATCGTGGTTTGGCTCATAGCTTTTACACACTTCCTTATCGTGAATGTATTTTTCAACTAGTGAAGGAAGGTTGTCAGGCTTGTCATCAAAATCTGCCTCGATGATGCACCGGGTCCGTTCCAGAACTGGCAGCTCGCAGCAGGGCTTGATTTTACTTGAGAAAACGTCTTGTTTAGAGCACAAAGTGGCCACGAGCTCTGACTGTAAAATTAATATATAGTATCAGACAAACTATGAAATAATAACTTAGATTAATTAATCTGCTCTCTCTGCTTCAGACTCTTCCCTTTTCGCTCAGGTCACCTATTTACTTAGCACTTTGCTAAAAAAATGCTGTCTTCACACAAAGAAAAACAACTGGGGCATGAGCACACCATGGAGTGCTCTTGTCACAAGGATGCCTGATGGATCTTGTCAGTCCTGACAAGATGCCCAGCTCTGACAGAGGACAAAACATGACATAACCCCAGAGCACTGGAACCAGCTGGTCCACCAGGTGTGCCAGGTTTCAGTCAGCCAGGCAATATTGAAATCCCCTTACTATGGCAGAGGTTTGTTAATCTGTTCTCTAGCATTCATTGGCACTCCAGCAAACCTGGATTAATGGCAGTACTCTTGACAGGACAGGGGAAAAATGGCAGCCTTTTTGCTTTTCCTTTTTTTCCTTTATTTCTGATTGAGTTGTATGCAATGCAAACATTGTTTTAAAATAGGGAGCTCACCCAGTCATCCACGCATTCTACCATGTCCCCTTCACAGCACTCTTTGTAGACATCCTTCATTTTGTGGACCATCTTAACAAGTTCGTTAAACGAAGCTTTGGGGTATTTCTGGCTCATACGACCAAGTTTACTGGGTAGAAAAGGAGAAAAAGACACTTGTTTTAAAGTACTGTAGGGAGCACAAACCTTGCAAGTCACTAACACATGAGAGGGTAGAAGAGGATTGTTTCAAGAAAATACTCAATCTTCTCATCTAATTTCTGGTGGCTGAAAAAAAAGGGTATCAACGTCTGCACCAGTAAAGCCAGAAAGGAACAAGTCTGTGGTTGTTCTGCTCTGCCTGAACTGTAAGAATCACACCCTGGTATTCCCCATTACTCTTGAGCGACTTGCAGGTATTCCAAAGTACTTGGCACAGATAGATACAGTCCTGATTACACCTTTAAATGAAAGCTGACTGTGTCTATAAGATAATCCTGGTCAATGTTAGTGTATCAGACTGGCCACAGAATGAAAGCACGTCTCTGTGCCAAGACAGGTGATCCACTTAGTAATTGTAAAAGCTTTTCTTTGTCTTACAAACAAATGTTTTAACAACTGTGATTCTGCCCAATCTGACTTTTTGGTTGGCTTGAGGTTCAGGCTAGCGCCTTACTTTGCTGATTAGTGAGGTGTGCATCCCTGAAAGCTGTAGGCACTGGAACGGGGTACAGCTTTGGCAAAAGTGTGGATTAAACACTCTGTAATCTCTGGTTCTGAGGGACACTCCAGCAGTTAATTCTCCATTTTATGGACTGGTTCCAGAGATGGTTTAATTGCTCTGCAACTCTCACAGCTGAGCTTTTCCTAGGTCTCACTCACAGGCTGACAAGCCTACATTGTATCAAAAAAAGTGGTTGGAACTTACTTTGCTTGGAAAGTCCTCTCACCGTGCTTTTCGAGGATTCCACACTGGTGCTTCTGCTGCACACCAATATGCTTGGCTCTGTCCTTGATGACAGCTGCCTGTGGTAACAGGACACACATTGTCACATTAAACTGATTACATCCAATGGATATGATTAATCCTGGCCTGTCTCTTCAAGTTCTTCATGCAAAGATTTGCATGAACAGGAGAATTCTGCCTGTCTCTCACTCAGTTGCTTAGTGTTTATCCACAGAGACAAATCTGCTGTACCTTTTCATCCAAGCAAGCACCAACATCACTCTGTGGACAACAGCTTTTAAGTGCATTTTCATACTCAGCAGCCAGACCCAGGATTGCTGGGGCATGCAGGAAGGGGTTTCTTCTTGCAACAGCATAGATGAAACTATAAGGAAAAGAAAATAAGTTCCATGCTCAGTGACAACAGCAAGTGGCCTTAAACCTCTTGCAGCTTCTCTTTTTTCCTAGTTTTTAGAAATCTAGTTTAGTAATCTACTTTTGAGACATAATGCCTGCTGATAGGAAATGCTCTGCTAAATCTTACTCTTCACAAGGCAGGACTTAGTAAGTGGGAGTGAAGGGTGAGCTCCTGATGTTATCAGCCATCTGGTTTGACATACATCTGCTTTTTTTAAATGTGTTGTCAGATGTTTGAAAATCCTGATTTTCAGTGTGCAAAATTCATCTATGGCCCTTTCCCCAATATTTTATTGCCAATTTTTATTCTTTTCACTGTTATCTTCCTTCATTCTTGCCAGTTACACCAAGAGTAGTGGGAAGCTGGAGCAAGTAAGTTATTAAATCAATACTGGAAACACTGTGAGTTTCCAGCAGATTTGGGGAAGAAAGGTCATCCAAGATTTATAAAACGTGAACCTTAACCCCATACTCTCCCATGAAATGAGAAAATGCGATCAGGACAAGAAAGCAGAAGTGGCTGTTTTCCTTACTTTCCCAGGAGCTGCACTCGGTGGTCCTTGTACTCGTTGCAGATGACATCAGCAGCTGGTCTCTGGTATGGTGCAACGAAGTCTGGCTGGTGAACTCTGTAGGACAGGAAGCACTCGTTTCTCTCGGGGTCAGCTTTGCCACAGCAGTCAGCCATGTCACCGTAGGAGTCCCGGAGCTTGTNAAATAATCTATGTTTTTCACATAATTTTATAAAGTTTTATTTTATATAGTCTGATATCAAAACTTTCCAATGCTTTACTGAAAAAAAGTTCATTATAATTTAAAATACTCTGTGCAAGACAGTGATCTCCTTTTACTTATAATCTGACTAAACTGAATTTTCAGATTAATTGAAGCAGATTTGATGGAAACCTTTAGGGAGAACTGATGTCTAGCTGAAATTGTTAGACATCCAGGGATCCTAAATACCCGCAAACTTCTTTTGTTACCTGATTTTAGAGGATTTTTTTTTAAACCCTCATAAACTAAGTGCCTTAAATTAGCACACACACCTTTTCAAGTCACCCCAATGTGAAAATCCACCCACTTGGGTCACTTTAGTACCTAGAATTAGGCCTGTACTTCACAGCTGGCGTTTTGTACGAAATGCTAACATTTATTTTCAGGCAGTGCTAAGCTGAATGTGCCAAAGTGTGGTATTTAGTCTCCAGCATATGGCTCCATGGATCATTTAGGCACTTCTTAAAGGCAGTTTTAGAACCTGACAAAACCAAGTTTTTTTGTTCAAGCACTAAAATCTGAGCATTGGCCCATGACAACAGCCACACCTGGAAGGTTCAGGTGTAAGTCCTCCAGGAGGGTGATCCTGCCAGCTGCACAGAGTGAGGAGAAACACACTATTGAAGGATTCACTGCCTACCAGTGATTTTGAGCACTCAGGAGCATCCTCGTTGGCCACACACTTGTGTGCCAAATCAACAACATCCTTGACCAGCTTAGACAGTCCCTCGTAGGAACACCTCTGCAGGTACTGGGCAAATGTGATCATGGTACTGAAACACAAAGCACAGTTTGGAATATGAGAATGAGAAACATCAGCCAGTGTCTTCAAAGGTGCCTCTGAATTAAACTTGTTTGTTCAAATGACTTGCACGCAGGTTAACCAGAATACTGTGCAGAGCTAAGTGCCAGATCCCACATCTGTCTTGTGGCATGCACCTCTTTCTGAACATGTTTTTAACCTTCCCAATAACCTTTTTACCTTTCTAATAAAAGAAGTCTTGAATAATAAATTAGGAACAAGCCAGAAAAGACTGTGATTGGAGTTTTCTGCAACTTTTACTAGCAAATGTATAAATGCCATGACCTAAGCTGGATTTGGCCACTGTTACAAATTAGGATCTTCAGGCTGCCTTCTCTCAGTACTTAGATGTCTGTCATGGCCCTCTGTCTTTCCCAAAACCAGTTTCAAATGAAAATCACTGAATTGTCTCAGAAAACGTGTCACAGGTTTGTTTTTGGTGGTTTGTTTGTGTTTGTTTCTGGCAATGTCTCAATGCAGCATAATTTCTATTCATTCTAAGGATATCAAACCTGTATTCCTCGTGCCAATTTTATTTTCAGAGAAGGAACAGAGGCTTTTTCACAAGGTTTGCAATGAGTTCTTTTCCCAGAGACAGAGAAAGTCATCGTGACATTTGCAGGTCTTTAAAATATTTCTAGGTTTTGCAGTAACAGCAAGGGGCTAAGTCAGTGTTTCAGTGAGACTTGCGCACTCCTTGTGAGTTCATACAGTGTGTCTTACTTTCCCTTTTTGGTACAATATGAAGAGAGACACAAAAACCAATCAGAAGATGGAAGGTTCACTTACACTGCCTTGAATGTCTCTTCCTTCAGGTCGTTGAAGCGGTGGGCAATGGGGCTCTTGTGGTCTGGCAAGAAAAACAGAGGGAGCAGTGATGCTCACTGTCACACTGCCAGTGCTGCACGCTGAAAAAACCATTCTGGGCACCACAGGCCAGATTTGCACAAGTGTTCAGCATTCACCCAGCTTTTATACCTTTGAGCATAAGAACTTGAACTCTTTCTTGGTCATTTGTCTGCAGATACCTAACTCTTAGGCTTGCTTGTCTTTCTGAGGGAACCCCAGCACATGACTTTTATGATTCTCTTAGAATATTTACCTCTGTAAGCAGCTACTTAATTCAGATATTCAAAATGACTGTTGAGACTTACTGCTTAGGGTTAGCAGATGTGTCCTTTGCAGATAAAGCAATGCAGCTGCAGTTTGATTAGAGCAAACATTCTTCTTCTGAACACTAAGTTATTAACTTGTCAAAAGACAGAACTTGCAAAAGCACAGTGCACCTGCTTTTTCCATGCTGGGAAGGCAGAGATCCTGAGTCGCTGACATCTGTTCATACACCACACTTACTGGCCCAGTGAAGTTGTCCTGAGTTGTCCTACCCATCTCCCCACTGTCCCTTAATTTAGTTTCTTTTCAAGTCAATCCTATTTTTCTGTTTAATATGGATCAGGCTCCCACAAATTGTGAAACTGTATTAAAGACATTAAATTGATAGAAACTTCCAAGAGAACTAATTAGTCCTTTCTTACCTGCATCTCGTGCAGTTCTTTGCAGATTCCTGGACCTGGCAGAACTCAGGAGAAAAATAAATGAAATTAAAGTTAACCACTTCATGGTTACAGGTTATAATGTGAGCAAAATTGCTCGAAAATGCTAGGAAGATTGAAGGAAGAGCATTTGCTTATATACCCTTTACTACCCGTGCTTGTAAAATATTAACCCTTGAGCTGGCATTTGTGGATTTCCATGTGGCCTGAAGAAGATTACAAAACTTCAGCTGCCCTTGCGAAAAATTAATTTGATATTAGTTATTTATTCTGTGCTGTTACTGTGGGCCTTTTCGTCCTGAAGAGGTTGAACCTCCCAGCACCCAAAAAAGATAAAGCTTTGCGTAAATTTCCTTATCAAATGACAAACAAGGAGTTCAAGGCATCAGACAAAAAAGTTATCAGGGCTAATCCTATAGCCTTTTTTTTGCTAGTATTTGTTCAAAAGCAAAGCATGTTGGTATTGTATAGCAACAATTCACCCAGAGAGGGCTCAGTCCACTTGAAATTAGAGAATTTTAATTTTAAATCACTTTATTAAGATGAGATGGCTAATCTAGACATCTGTGGCTGATTAGAGCACCTGAATTTGTTAGGGCCTGCTTTGGTTTTCTGTGGGCACTGCTGTTCACCAATATCCAGAAAACAGCCAAACAGATGGGTAAACATTTGCAAGAGCTGCCATTTCAGAATTTTTGCAATTTATCATTTGTACTGACATCCTCCCAAGAGTAATCTCTTAATTAAACATTGCTCTTCTCTCTGATAAATTTCCCATTGATTAGTCAGTAACTTAGGAGATCAGACACAGGAAGTAATGTGCACTTTGCACAGAGGCCCAGGACATGGAATAAAATCAAAATTACTTTTCTAGGACACCCAATAAGATGCTTCAAAAATTCCCAAACAAGTACAAGGTTGATCCTTGCTGAGTGCAAAGTGATGTAGCTTCCCAGTGGGAGATACTACGATTTATTTTAATGAATTTATGTCCCCGGTGTGTGGGTGTCAACCCACGCACTTGGAGGTTGTGTGCTGCCTTGCAACTCTTTGCTTTGTGAGCACCCATGTGGTAGAGCCAAGCATGTGATCTCCAGACTTCTTTGGTCCTTAAGGTTCCCTTTTCTACTCTGTTTTTCTTCCTCAGGTGGGCAGTTTGCCCATAACTCTGTATTATTCCTAATGGGACTAGTTAGAACAATTCAATGATCAATTTTCTGGAAATTTGACTAAGTAAGTACATGCATAATACTTCCTTTTATTTCTGAGAGTGAGCTTTTAAAGACATTTGAAATAAAGCAAATGACCTGTCTAAGCTCAAAATATTTGCAGGCAGTTTTCATTCAGGAAAATGCCAAGGCAATGCATCCTGCATTTCAGAAAGGCTGTTCTTTTCTCCAGGAATAACCACATAAAACTGAGATGAGTTCACAGAATAGTTTCATCCAATGAAATTTCTACAGGCTGCTGCTGTTGCAAAAAAATTTCTGCATTTTCCTGAGTCTGCTCCTAATATTTTTGTAGGTAAAAGACAGCATTCTGTTAGTGATTTAAATGAACAAGGCTCTATTTTGGGAATTAAAAGGTTATTTGGATAACTCTTACATGAAGGATGGTGCAGGAAAGCCAGGCTGGCAGAAAAGCAATGTTAGAAATGTCATAATGTTAGACATTGGGATTGTTTTCAGGTGGTTGTAGCAAAATCCCACATTTCTGGAGAATGATGGGAATTGATGAACAATCTGTACCTTTCAGACCTGTGCTTCTTTAGCCTAACAAAATCTGAGCAAAGAGCTTGTTAATTCAGTCTATAATTATTTTACTGACCATATCCCTCTGTCAGAGAAGATCCATCTCCCTTCAGATCTTAAGAGAGCATTCAGTGGGACAGAAAAACACGTTTAGGTGTTTTGTGGATAACTACAAGGTGCTAAAAAACTGTGGTATTGGTGAATGATGTCCTAGAACAGCTCTTGAGATGCTCTCAGGCTGTACCAAAGAAGTCTCCAGAAAATTACAGCTCAGAGCTAGCAGGGAAAAGCTGAAATTCAGCACAATGAGTGCAGTGTTGCATCTTGAAAGCTCTCTGGAATTTTCCCTTGCAGCATTGTGCAGTGTTAGCAAGAACACTCCTGGTCCCCTGGAGTTAATATGTAAGTTTGGAATACAGGGTCCATGTTTATTTCTAGATATCCTCTGTTGTCTGTCCTGTACTTCATGCCAATGGTTCATATAACTGCTGAGAGCTGAACTCCAATGCTCATGTTTGTTTAACAATATTAAATATTATACTGAGCTTCTTGCTACTCAGTGCTTTCATACTGCTTTGAGTTCACACCAACAAAGTTGTCCTGATATTAGAAAAAGGAATTTATCAACGGCATTTTAGGATGATCCATTTTCACACCCATTTATGTCTAAATTTACAGGTGATAACTAGTTTTACTCCAAGCGCGGGGATGCAAAGGACAATAATTTCAAGAGTAATTGACCTGGAAATAAAAAGGATGCACAATTTTTAAACATTTCATCATACCAGCCTGTGCAAAGTGGGAAGAGTAGAAACCAAGTGGACCGAGATGTACTAATATGGCATGAGGCTCCTGAGAAACAAATGTCATGTATCATAAGAACAACTATCACAGCCCTTTTGTGAGGTAAGTACTGTGCAAAATAATGTTTCAAAACCAAAAGGACATCAAGAAACCCTTTAGTTTTGTGGTCCTCAATTTTATTTACTGCTGTTCCTTCCTTTTTTCAAGACCTATCCTTCTGTTTGTGGGACTGGACCATGAGACACACACCAAACCTAGAGACAGACATTCCTGTGCCAGTAGCCACAGTGAGTAGCTATTTTTTAATAACCATAACGATCAGTATATTTCTAAATAAATGTCTATAGGTCTGGACACATGGACAGGTATCAGGTATTACTTTTTTTCCTGCCCTGGTGCCTGATGTTTGCCATTCTTATCACTGATGTTTGGCTCCTGTGCAGAACAAGCCAGACATCTCAGATATATGGCTTTTGTTTGGACAGAGATGGACTCATTGATAGAAAAGAGGCAAACATGAAGACAGAAGGGGTTTGGTCACTGTGGCAGAACAGGCAGAGACCAGCTCAGGTGGAGCTGACAGCATTCCATGTCTGCTCTATCTCCTCATCACTGAGTTCTGATACTCAGCTGTTCGTTTCCTGGCATCAGCCACTCACCTGCAGTGTTAGTGAGCTCTTGAGCATTCAAATCAGGATTTTTGAACTGATGAGGATGACTATTCTTGCTGATCCTGTACATTTGATCCCTAGGGCATTATACCATCCCTACCCCTTTGTCTCACAAGTCCACAATGTAGTGATGTAGCTGTTTTCCTTATTAATTACCATTTGCCAACATCATTCTTTGGCAGCAGGTACAAGAACAGCTTTGCTTTCCCTATTAAGCATTCAGTTGCTTGAATAGATCCAAATATACAGCCTTCAGTGCTTTTTGAGCATACCAATTCTGAGTCTTCTCAGAACTTGTCTCTATTTCCCATGTCCCTACGACTTTTTTATCTGCCAGGTCATGTAGGTAATCCACAAAACAGCTGAGTATTGCCTTAATCTATTATCCATTTCTAAGGTCCCTCCCTCAAAAAAAATCAGTGTTATATCTTGGTATGGATGTATCTGAATTTCGTATCTAAATGCAAAATAGATGCGGGAAAGAAATACCCAAGGTGTAGCACTGCTCTATTCAGGAAATAAAAAATTTCCTTCTCAGGAAGATTTCTTTTCTTCAGTGTTTCTTATAATGCCTTTGATAATTGTCTTTGGAATGGAAATCTTTGTGGTGGTGTCATTGATGTTTGGCTCATGATAGGACTGTCGGTGGAGATCTTTCTTCTTCCTCTTACAAAAGTCCTGGAGGCCTTTGGAATCCAGTGCATTCACTTGTGCCCTAGAAACGTTTTGGCACTCGGTTTCCAATTTCTGTGCTGCTCTGCTATGCTACCTGATGGCCTTTGGCAGGAGAGAAGAGCCATTTAATGTGGTACAGTCAAGAGCCAAAGCTGAAAGCTTTTGTTTGGCAAGAGATAGTTAATAATTCCTCCCTAAGCTTGATGTACTTCAGCTTTAGCAATACAAGAAATACTGAAATTTTTTGAGGAACAGCAGGAAATGTTTGGAGCATCTTTTGGTTTTGAATTTCTTTAGGCCATTGATCTGTAACCTCCAATTTTTATACAAAAATATAGCTACAAAGTTTTTTTGTAAGTGTAAGCAGGTGTATTTCCTAGAATCAGAAAGAAGGTATGTGTAAAATGAACTAGTGATTCTGGGAGTCACTGGGTTTGCTCTCAACTTGAAACACTTTAAGAGTTGAAAAAAATCCTGCATGTCTAGAGGGGCTGTAGGACTTGTGGAAAATGTCTGCCATTCTGCAGCTGCCCCCCACAATGTCACTGCATCACCTGGCAGTGCTGACACTCTTACTTGCCTTGTTTTTCTTTAAGTTTCTTTGTAAACTTGAGGTTTTCCCATTCTGGCCTAAAAACTGCCAAGCTGATAAATATTTTCTCTTTCATATCCATCTCCATAGAAACAGAATCTGTGTTACTGCTATAATTGTTCTCCTGTGCTGTTTCTTCTGTTAGGGCCTTGGGGGTTTTTTTGTTGGTTTCTTTCTTGGGAAGATCCTAGTTCATCTATTTAAGACAACTTAGAGCATTAAGGAGATAAATTCTTTTCTCGGCCTTTCCTCTATTCCTGAGCAAACAGTTTCTTAAGATAAAGGCCTCACAACTTTGAAAAAATGAAAATATAGTCATTTTAAATGACAGTTTTCTTTAGACTAGTGCTTATAAACTCTAATTTTGGAAGGAGTGAGTAATCGGGGTTTGAAATTGAATCTCTGAATTTGAGGGCCTTCAGGAAGACCTGGTTTTAGAAGAAAGGTTCCTCAGTACCTGATTCCCAGAATCAGAAAAATTTCACCAGAGACCAAAAACTGCAATTGAGCTTAGCAAAGATCTGTATGGTTCTTGTAGTTCTCTTAATTAAGTTATCAAAAGATTGGTCTGTATATCAGAGGAACTAAAGAGATCTATCAGGCAGATCTGTGGCTGTGCAAAGCCTAAATAACTATAATGTTTTGTTTGTTTTTTTTTTTTTTTTTTGTTTTGGTTTTTTTTTTTTTTTTTTAACATNGTATGTGTTTGTTTTTGTGTTTTTTTTTTTTTTTGTTTTTTTTTTTTTTTTTTTTTTTTTTGTTTTGGTTTTTTTTTTTTTATTTGAACATTAACTGAGAATCCTTCTTAAGTCATGCAAAGAAATATTAACAAACTCTTTGCACATGAAGCTTTTGGTGTTGTTTTTTGGATCAATTGGGCAGAGGCTACACTCGCAAGGGCATTCCTCTGTGGTGCCCTCCAGCCCCATGCTGACAGTCCTTGACGTTTGCCTTCTGCCCAAAGGCCCTTTCTGCTCATATCAACAGCACTTCAGTATTGCCAGTCAGGCATATCCACAGCCTGTCCACAGGTCTCAGAAATAACTCAGCAAATTCAATTATAACAGTTAATGTAGTAGTGCCCTTACGTGGCACCTTCGGTTTAGTGTGAACTCGGGTTTCTGACTGTCCTCCTTGACTCTGAGTGCTGCAAACACAGAGTGGGTGCCTAGGCACTGGAGCTATTCCCAGTGCAAAGAGGCTTAAGGCTTCCCCTAAAGTCAGTGCAGATCTAGGCAGATTCCTGACTCCCTGGACTGGGAGATTGGAAGCTGGGCAAATTATGTGTTGAACCAAATTTCTCTCACTTCTTACTGGCAGAGAGGACAGCCTAGAGCTAAGTCAACACTGAGGAGATGACTGTTCCTGGTGAGCCCAGGAAGCCTGAAAATGCTGGGGGTCTGATGTGAACACAAGTCTCATGGTGTGCAAGGTCCTGCTGCACTGTTGGGTGCTGCAGCTTCTTTGCTGTCAGCAGGTAGGAGTTTTGGGGTGGATCCTTTGACATCCCAGAATACAAATGTTCTTGCATTACTTGACAGAAATCTCTCAAGTACAGAGCCTGCCCTCCCTGCAGGTTTATCAGAGCCAATATGGAAATAGAACTGTGGATTTTATCAAAGTTTATCAGTAAAACTCTGTTTCCAGTGAAACATTTTGGATTCAGGTAATTTACATACTTTATTGGTGCACTTGCCAGTGCTGGGTTATTGGATGGATTGGATGATCATAAGGGGACCAGTTTGGTCAGGCACAGTTTGCCCTCAATGAAGCTGTGATGGCTGTCCTGGATCACTTCTCTGCCTGGCACGTGCCTCAACATTGCTTCCACTAAGATCTGCTCCAAGGTCTTCCCTGGCACAGAGGTAAGGCTCACTGGTCTATAGTTCTATGGGTCTTGCTTTCTACCCCTCTTTTAAAAAGTTTCCCTTTTCCCAGTCACTTGACTTGACTTGACTTGACTTGACTTGACAGCTGTGACTGTTTCAAGATGATGGAGAGTGGCTTGGAGAACACATCAGCCAGCTCCCCCCGGACCTTTGGACATGTGCNAATTGAATCCAGAACAACGTAACATTGGAATTAAAAATTACTGTGTGGAGAAGTTGAAATTGAGACTAGGCTTGCCAAGGAACTTAAGTGTGTTAGTTAGTGTGTTAGTTAGTTAGTTGTCATAGAAAAGCAAGATTATTTTATTTGATTCTTTGTTATCAGCTAGGCAACCTATCTGCTTCCACTTTTGAAAAGAAAATTAAGTTTTCCCTTCCTGCTTTTAGTATGTAACTGTACTTTAGCCTGAGAAAGGACTGATTTAAAGCAGGACAAAGCAGAGACTCTTGTCCCTTGGGCACTGGTATTGCTTAAGGAGCTCTTTAACCTCACAAAGGTCACCAGGTCCTCTGTGCAGGACTTGGAAATTGATTCAGCATTGGCCTAATTCTGGTCACGTCAAAGTCAGTGCCAAAACTTGCCTGACTTCTCTGGAAAGTGACCTCGATAAAAGGGAGATTGTATCTTGGATCTTTCCATGCAGATTTTCAACCCTCCCTACAATATTTTGAGGAAGTCTTTCCACACCAAATCACAGAAGTGTTTTTAGATTGGTTAGTGGAAGAGTAGGAAATGTACCTGGAAAAAGCAGGTCTAGCTCAGGTAATACCTAGATTACTCTAAAACTGATGTTCAAGCCTAATCTTTTCCTAAAAGAGAACTCTAACCAGGAAAGCTACGGTGTGTCCTGAATTAACAGGTATCAGCATTCCATTAGAACTAGCCCAGTGAAGCTTTTTCCAGGCTCTCAGGTAGGAGAAATCTGCCACCTACTGGTAACAAAACAATTTGCACAAAGAAACCGTGGACCTCAAAACAGAAAAATTTAATGTTCTTGTGGGCAAAGAAAGTGACAGTCGTAGAGAATTGCCACAATGTTGTATCTAAAAAAGACATCAGCCCTCACTGGGGTTGGATTAATAATGGAGAGAAAACTTGGCCTGTTGATGAGTAATGCTGTGTAATTTATTTGGTGCTCCTATTTGTGTAAGGCTTATGGAGGTACTTCTCTTCAAGAATGTTTGTCCTTATGTGAGTCTTTAAATTCAAGAGATGCATCAGAAATATAGAATGTAAGAAGTTCCTTAAGATATGAGGTAATGCTGATAAAGCAGTCCAGTTCTGGAATACAGTGTTAAGTACTAGAAATTAATATATTGTCTATAATTGAAAATTACACACTTGAGAAAACGGAGCTGAGGCTGTGCAGCAAAATCCATGAATGATAATAAAAGATCCAGATTTACCTTTCAAGACACTCATAGGCTCACTCACCAGGCAGTTATAAGTTTGACATTTGAGGTATTTTCTCATTTAAAAAATATAAATGAACTCAGAGTCATAAAGAAGAAAATAAGAGAGTGACAAGTGACAAAAAGAAAACTCACCTCACCAGCACTTTTTCTCGTTATTGAAAAGGTCACTGATTCAGGAGCACTAAGCTATTCAAGGCAGCTCCTAAATTTCTAACTAGCTGGCAATAAAGTCAATGGCATTGTAAATGCCACACACAGACAGAAATGCTTGCTTAGCCTGCTGGAAATAAATTGCACACAAAAAAATCACTTCATATTTACTGTAGAATAAAAAAAACAATTTCAGGACATAGATATTTAAGAATTAAATGCTTTAGTAGAAATGAATTTTGAAAGCATTGGAAAGAGTAAAAATCAGACTCGTTTTAGCTGCAGGTGTGTTGCCGGCTTTTAGCTCCACCTACTGAGTGGAACTGAAATAACAGAAACATGGAACTCTGTTTTTAAAAAACCCTGTCCCATGGGCCCCTAAAACAGAGCAGGAGCCCACAATAAGTGCAACAGCACGCAGTGAGCAAGTGAGGGCAGGTTCTGTTTGGAAACAAAGGCTCCACGGGACCGTGGGGATTAGGGAATTTTAGACCATCAAACACTTGCAGACAGTTTTTCTAGTCCTAGTTTGTCAAAATGTTCTTCTTCCACTTCACGTGCCTTTCTGATATATCAAAGGCATTTCTTACCCTGCCTTCACTGCCTGAATCCAAGGTCTTACCGAGTTTTACATG
Organism: Buphagus erythrorhynchus; assembly: GCA_013400855.1. Lineage (NCBI taxonomy): Eukaryota > Metazoa > Chordata > Aves > Passeriformes > Sturnidae > Buphagus > Buphagus erythrorhynchus. The sequence continues at coordinate 19,867 of VZTT01056117.1, forward strand.
GAGATTCCCACTCCCTTCCTTATCCAGAGATAAAACTACTCTGGGAGGATAAATATTTTCAAGGCACACTCTATATGAGGATAGAAAAAACAGCCTGAGCCTTGTTGTTCTGCATGCCAGCAGAAGCTGCTTGCGGTGAGATCTTCCAAGCTGCTCCAGGAGAAGCCCTTTCAAGGACTAATTTCAGAACTAATCAATTGTTTACTTAAAAAGTGGTTACTATAGAAATTATCATTATGGATTGGCTGAACCCAGGCAAAACACAAAGTGTAAGAAATGTTTAACCTTCTAGCTGACTCCTGTGCAGCCCACAGCTGATGCTGCCTTAAATGTCAGCAATAAATATTAATATTACTTAAATTAATAATTAAAAATTAATATTAAAATTAAATTTTAAAAAACCCCAAAACCAACCAAACAAAAAACCCAAAACAAACCAAAAAACCCCCACCATTAATTTGACATATAAACTTTGATATTCAAATATAGGTGATGCAGCTTTGGCTTAAGAGGTCTCATTTACATTTTTGGATTACAGATCCATTATACATGAAATACACAAAAAAAATTCACATTATCTTATGATTTGTCTTGTCTTTTATTTTACCTTTGACCACACTTGAAGAGAATGAGGAAGAATCCAGAATTTTGTCCAGGTGCTCTTTGCCTCTATTTGCCATGGTGTTTTTCAGTTTTATACTCAAAAAGGATAATAATTTTGAAAGCATATGAAGGAAATTAGGAGCCTGAAACACACCTTCAGAATCATTTATGCATGTTAAAATGTAAGGCTCACAGAGCACTAATGCATTTTAGGATTTCAAGTGCTTAAGCCATTTCTTAATGAAGACTCCCAAAGTACTAAATATATTACAGGACAAATGTTTTGTTTTTTAATAGAGTACTTGAAGATTTCTTCATTGAATCAATTGTTAAAAGGCCTTGCTTTCTGGGCTTGTTTTTCCTTTCACAGTTCTCCCTGTGAGGAAGTGGTCAAAGCTGGCATGATGTTCTAAGAGCAAGTAATAGAACATGCAACATCAGTATCTGAGGTGGAACACAAATGACTTGCAAGGCACTTGAGCAGGGATACAAATGTGTATTTCCAATGACACTGATCATGGATAAGGACAGCCAAGGGCAAAATCAGCAGGCTTAGTGCCCCAAACAGGCAGAAGTTGATCCCAAAGGGGCTTTCAGACTGGAAGGGTTTGAGTGTTAACAGTAATGTAGATTTACCTTCTGCTGTAACTCTATGCACTTCTCCCAGGCTCCTGCTGCTCCTCTTAAATTCTCCATCTGTCTGGATTTGCTTTATTTTCTTTATTATTTATTGCTATATTACTTGCTGTAATGAAGAAACAGAGATAGTTAAAAAATGTAATTTAAAACAAATGCTATGGCTACATAAAACGTTTTAAATCTTTCTTTTCCATGTGGAATTTACTGGGATTAAAATTGAGTGGTTTAGATAAGGCTAAAAATGTATATCACAGAAAACTGCATTTCTCTAAATGTACAAACATTAGTGTTGTTTTCCTTCTTTCTCCCTCTGCCTTGGACAGCAGTCATTGCATACTTACTGAACAACTTCAATACTATTATTTCTGTTCTGTTTCTGTTCTGTTTAAAATAAGTTGTGATGGTCTAACTTTAGTTTATCTTGCCTCCCATTTCAGATGGATCTTCCATGCTGTGAGCCAAGGTGGTCCAGTGAGCCAGTCCCTTGGCTGTGTGTGTCCAGACAATACAATTTGGGGTTCACAGTTCCCTGAAAGATACGAATAAAAACATTCCAGCACTTAGAGAAGCTGCAACAATGGCAAAACTGTACATATCAATGACAACCAAAGCATTCACTGGTGAGAATGGCAGGATGTGGGGTTTGGATTAATTTTAAAGTTTATTTGGATGATCAGCTTTTTAGCCTCGTGGACGTTGTAGCAATCCTGAGGTCAGGTTAAAAATTCAAGAAGGTATGAACCTTTTTCAGTCCCTGTATTAATTGCAAACAAAATCCATGCTCCCTGCTTCCTGACCTTGACAATGACACTGCTTCCAGTAGCTATAAATGAAACTGAAAGCGGATCCACGAGGATAATTATACCACAGCAGAGGTGTCAACACATTGTTTGTCCTGTAGAACTTTTTAAGGAATCTGGCACACACGAGACAGTTCCTGAAAGTGTTCACTGAGTCCAGACCCCAAGCTTTCCTACTACTCCTATGGAGTGCTCAGTGGAATGACCAGTAACCTGGAGGAAATCAAACAAATACAGAAGTAGAAGTCACAGATGAAAGAGATAACAAAGGATTATAATTTTTCTCAAGATTTAGAAGGGTGGGGAGGCCCTGGCACAGCTCTTGTCCAGAGAAGCTCTGGCTGCCCCATGCCTGGAAGTATCCAAGGCCAGGCTGGAGAGGGCTTGGAGCAACCTGGGCTAGTGAAAAGTGTCCTTGCCTATGGCAGGAAGCTGGAACTGGGTGATCTTTAACAGCCCTTCCAACCCAAACCAGTTTGTGATTGTACAATTCCACAGTTTCCTGCAGCTTTATGCTAGCAATAAACCCAAGTGTCCAAAGTTAACCAACCTCACAGACTCACCAAGGGAAGGAAATGTGTTTTTTAGGTATTACTTCCCTTATTGGAGGCTATGCTGACTTTTCAGTGATAGGCAATCCATTCCCTAAGAGCCCTATGAACAGGAAACATAGCTATGGGTCATACATCCTTGTGGAAACTGGGACACAAAGGAAAAACTAATAAAGAAAAACTTGATTATTTACTCCTTCGTTATGTCTTGATGATTATCATAGTATTTACAAGAATGTTTTAGTCTGGGTTTCTAAAATACAAAGTGCTGGAGAAGTGTTACCCTTCCCAAGGCATTCAAACTATCCCAAGATTAGGAGCAGACGTGTTAGCAGCTTTTGCCCATGACAAAATCAAATCTTATAAGCCCCATGGTTCTAAAGCCAAGTTTCTCTAAAGAACTCAAGTGCTTTGATGTTGCCCTCACAGAATCTCAGAGTCATTCAGGTTCCAAAAGACCTCCAGGACCAACCTGTGCCCAATCCCCACAGACCAGAGCACCGAGTGCCCCATCCAGATGTCCCTTGAACACCTCCAGGGATGGTAACTCCACCGCTTCCCTGAGCAGTCCCAATGTTTGACAACCCTTTCTGCAATGTCTTCCTCATCTCCAGCTGAACCTCCCTGAAGCAGAGCCTGACCTCTACTTGGCTGCATGCTCCTGTCTAGAGGGAGTTCTAGAGAATGAGAACATTCCCTGAGCCTCCTTTTCTCCAGACTGACCCCCCCAGCTCCCTGAGCTGTTCCTCATGATTACTCTAGACCCTTCCCC
>VZTT01056118.1:6660-26399 GCA_013400855.1 Buphagus erythrorhynchus
AAATGCTCTGGGAGAGGCAATGGTGCTAATAGGCATGTCTGTGGTGAGCCAAAGGGCACCCTCTGTGCCCCATCAGACAGGGAGGAAAGTGTGTGTTCCCACAACAGCCCTCTGTAAATGACCCCACAGGCAATTTTCTCTTTTATATGCCTTTAATCTAACATCCCTTTGCTTTGCAAACAAGGAGAGCTCAGAATAGTTCATGTGCAGACAATAAAGTGAAAAGATCATAATTTAAATCTCTCCATTCAGGATTCTGGCGCTCCAGGAAAATTTCCTTCTACAATTTAAGATGGATGTAAGTTGCACTAATTTTTGATATATTGATCCTACCTCTCTCAGCTAAGATGACTGGTGCCCAAACTTGAAAATTTTACTTTTATTTTTCATTTGTTTGTCCTCTCTGTATGCAGGCTTGCAGCCAAGAAGAAAGGAGACGAGATTTTGAGAAGATCTTTGCACACTACGACGTTGTGAGTCCCATGAGTCAGTTCATTCCCTTGTGGTTTGTAAGGACAGATTTAGCATGTGCTGCTAAGACTTCTTACTCCTGCTGAGTGCTGCTGGAGGCACTGAGGAGTGGCAGCTGTGCCCAAGCCCATGGCCCATGAGCCCAGATGCCAGACTGGGAGGGGTAAAGTAGGGACAGAGAGGAGCAATGCTCAGAAGTCTTGTGTCAAAGACCCATTTTGACTTTCTCCATTGCCACAGCCAGTGCTGTTGCATTAGCAGTTTTCCAGCAGGAGATGCAAGGGAGGCAGAGGAGGTGGTGGCTTTAGTGCTCACAGTCTCTGGCAGTTCAGGACCTGCATGACCACCACGCTGAAAAATTAACCCCCTTCTGATACTGAACCCATGGTTGTTCAGGGAGTCTGGCTCAGGACAGACACAACCATTTAACTGATGCCTGTTAGACATCAGCAATTCAGTGCTGCTTCTGACTGTCACACAACTCCTTCAGGGTGGTGGGAGGCATTGCTCTCATTTGGTGGGAAGAGATCGTTTGGGAAAAACAAAGGGATCTTAAATATTAGATATTAGGAAGAAATTCTTTAATGTGAGGGTAGTGAAGCACTGGAACAGGTTTTCCCAGAGAAGATGTGGATTTCCCGGCCCTGGAAGTGTTCAAGGCCAAGTTGGATGGGGCTTTGAGCAGCCTGGGCAAGTGGAAGGTGTCCCTGCCCATGGTGAAATGGTTGGAATTGGATGATCTTTAATGTTCCTTCCAACCCAAACCATTTCATGATTCTGTGAACTTTATGCTACAAAGCTTGATGACCAGATGGTGGTACTGACCAGTAACCACTGTAGTGGTTTTGACTCATTGGAGAGTTTTGATGTTTATTCCTTCTTTCAGAGTAAAACAGGAGCACTTGAAGGCCCAGAAGTGGATGGGTTTGTCAAAGACATGATGGAACTGGTCAAGGTATCTTCATGACTCTGTTAATATTCTGTATTTCTTAAAGATCAGTGTTTTTGGAAAGGCTATATACACAGAGACACTCGTAAGAACATAGATTCAAATTTTAGTTTGATCAGCAGCAGAAGGGTATGTCATAATTTTGGTATATATACTGTAGAGCATTTTACTGTATCACAGAAATTCTGCCTCACAAATTAGTACAGCTTCTGTCAGCAACTCTATTTTTGAAAGGTCCATTCTAGTTCATACTTTGAATTAGGCAGATGTTACAGCATGACATGTTATGGACAGGTCATCACTATTTCTTTCTTCTGTTTTCCTTGTTGATGTGGTTCTCCTCAGAATGACCTCATGGTTCATTAGTTCATCTCAGGGCTACAATTGAAAATTACTCAAGGTCTTTCTGCAATCAAGAATACTCTACCCAGTGTGTCTCTTCAGCTCCTGATGGACAGAAGAGTCTGTCTTCATTGGATTATCTTGAGTTTCCAGACACAGTCCAAGATAGAGCTTTTGACCCAAACAGAATGTGATCTTTAGTTTCCTCTGAGCCTGAGCTGTTGCATTTTCCCACAGTGTGACCTGGCACAGGGATATCTGTGCTGCCACGTCCATTCAGGAGAGAGCAGAGAACAGCAGCTGTGTGCTGATGGCTGTGTGTATGTGTGTGTTCTGGCCATGTAGTGTGCAGGGAAGGGTGTGGGGATGGGCAGGAGGCTGGATTTGTGCTGTGTGTGAGTGTGTGTAAAGGAGGGAAATTTGTACTTTGTCTAAGGACCTTCATCAGCATTGCCCTTGGACATCACAAGCTGTGCATGTGAATTTGATCCCCTCCTGAGAATGTGGGAAGCAGAGCAGGCAGTACAGCACTAGGAGCATACAGAGACTGTGTAGCCTGTAAAATGTGTCTAGCCTGTAAAATAGCAGTATGCTGACAGAAATGTCACATTAGTCTTTGCACAGCAGGTTTGAGAGAGGAAACCAGAAGAAAGGACAGGTCTGGTAGAGCAGAGATCTGCGTTGCACAACTTTCTGGAGTTTTCTTTTATATGGATCAGATACTGATGGCCTTAACTGAGCACAAAAGTCATGGTGCATTTCTATGCAGTCACGTACAATTCCATGCACCTTCTGCTATTGAAGGGCACCCTCTGCCCATCTTCTGTTTACTTCCCCATGACATATGAGATGATGTGAGCCTTTTCGTCATTCTTCCTTGGGTGGATTTCCCAGTTGCTGCATGATGGGCTGCTTTACAAGCTGGGGAAATCCAGAGCCATTTTCTATCTCAGCACTCTTTTTCTCTTTGCCTGCAGCCCAGCATTAGTGGGGTGGACCTGGACAAGTTCCGCCAGATCCTGCTCAACCACTGCGATGTGAACAAGGATGGGAAAATTCAGAAATCTGAGCTAGCTTTGTGTCTTGGGCTGAAAATTAACCCATAGCTGAGAAAGTGCTTGTGGTTGTGTTTCCCTTGAAATATTTGCCTGCTGCTCCTCGTAGAAGTGTGCTCTGTGCTGCTGTGGGAGTGGTGGGGAGCTGAGGCACCGTGCTGCCAGACTGGAGAGTGGGATTTGCACGGGGTCCTCCTCACTCCACCATCTCCTTTGTGATGCTCACTTGCTGCTGCCTCTTGTGGGTCCCCTTAGCAATGTCTCTGCCCACCAGCAGATGAGCTGCTCAGAAGAGAGGTTGCTGTTCTTCTGCCCTCATGAAACACTGCCCTGCTCATTCTCCTAGGATAGGAACAAGCATCTCTTTAAAAACCTCCCCTCAGTGCTCTCAGAGTGCGGCTACTAAGTGTTTCTGATGGTCACTTTATATGTGTGAAGCCATTACTTTGGTGAACATTGTGCTTTGTGCAATTAAAATACTGGATGGATGACAATGTATTTGTGCAGAAATAAAAGGGCAATTACAGAAATTCAGTAACGTCAAAGTTTATGTGTTATGTACAGAAAGCCATCTGCCACAGGCTGGCAGACTGCACATAGTAGCCTTTTATGTAACATGCATCAAATGGTAAGAGGTTTTGTGATGCCTGTCAGTTGTGGGGTTTAAATCTGCAATGAAACATGGTAGATCCTTCCCATGGGGAAACCACACACACCATGTGTGGTTTGTGTGTCACCCTCACATGTCACCCTCAGGATGAAGCCACAGAGTAACATCACTTCTGGAGGATACTTCTTTTCTGACCCAAATTGAAATAAGCTACAACGTTAATAAACTGGAAGACTGGAAGAACAGAAGCCTCATGAGAGCAAAGCTCTTATACATGCTTGGGTTTTTTTCAAATCTGTTAGAGTTGGTAGTAACTTGTAACCCTTGTTGAACTTAAAACTTCACTGGGCCATGAGTGTAGTCCCAGAGCCCAGTGGCAGCAGCGTAATTGTGCCACTTATTTCCCTATTGCAAGGGCTTTGGCTGAATATTGAGAAAGAGTCATGCCTATGCTATCATGCCCGTATAATTCTTTCTTCATTTCCCAAGAGAAAATTGTGGAGGAGGGGTTGTTGGCAAAAATTCCTCACATTTCACGATTTTTGTCTCCTACATATGACAGACCCACACTTGACATTACTAGGGTCTTTCTGGTTATGTTTTCCACACGAGGAAGCACAGTGAAACATTCCCATTTGTCACAATCCGCCAACACAGGGCGGGGGTCGTGATGGTTCGTTTGATCTCAGAGGTGCAAACAGGCAAATAGCAGGGGACAAATCAGTTTATTCACAGAAATGCATCTTTATTGAATGCCAACAACTCAGTTGCGATAGAGCGGAGATATATAGGAAAAGGAGTATAGAGAGAGAAAAGAGAGGAATGGGGAAATAGCTACCAACAGATGAGATGGATGTCCTCGTGGGCCAGCCAATGGATGGGTCTTCATCCGTGGGGAGTACTCAAGGGTCTTCTCCAAAGGGTCGCTCTTTTATGGTCCTTTTCCAAAGCGAGTGGCTTCTGGCCAAAAGGTGGGGAGATTTATGGGCCATTGTGAGGGTTGCTCCAAGAAACAGGTATACATAACCTGCTGCTCCAGCTAGTGCCTGCTCGAGAGCAGTGTACCATGAAGCACAGCGAGCACCTGCACACAGTCCCTTGGCAAGCATCCACCTCGACCAGGCCAGAAAACCATGGTCCAGAGTCAGCCCAGGTGGGGGTCCTCGGGGTCTTCTTATGACGGTCATGAGGCAAATGAGGGAAACTTCAGACCGACTCTTACACCATTGTACTCAGTTTTGTAAAAATTAATCAGAAATTGCCTTCAGTCAACTTGACTAAAGAGCTGTGAACACGGATTACATAAAGCTCTTAAGAACATACTCAACTTATGCTCATTTTCAATTTCCATTGATGATAATCTCACAGACCAAACAAGTGCTAAGTGCTTGTTTAACCCCAGCACGGAGCTAGGGTTTTAAATTCTGAAACTGCTTTTTATCACCCTGGCAGCAACACAAATCACAATCACAATAACAGAGCTTTACAATGGCTCAAAAAAACTATAAACCAGGAATCAGGCCTTAGCATTAACTCCTCAAGCCAGCAGGGGAGCAGTTTTACTCATGGATGCTCACATTCCTCTAAGGGAAGAGCTGTGGTCAGGAGTGCAGGACCACCAGCAGAGAAATCCCTCACACTGCTGTTTGTCAGGCATGCTTTATCTCCATCTTTGAACAACTTGTAACAAATTTAGCAGGGTACAACAACTATTGTTTTATTGTACCTCAAATAGGATGTAGGATGTGACTGATCAGCATAAAGAGTTATGCCTTTAAGTATATTCTTCTGTTTCTCTCTCTTCCTTCAGTCTTTATATCATTCTATTTGTTATTATTATTTTCTTAAACTACAGGCTTTTTTCTTTTCGACATGGGAGACATTTCTGTACTATCCCCTTTGATATATTTCCATATATAGATGTAGGATCTTTTTGCTCTATGTATTTCCCAGTGATGGCAGGTCTATTTTCTGTTTCCCTCTGTTTAATTCTACTCATATCAGTAGAACATTTTCTTATTTATTGAAGTATGTATAAATTGAAGCATATCCTGTCCTGCCTCACCAAAACTACAGCAACTCTCAACCTAAAGGGAAAATTATTTTTTAAAGACTTTATACAACCACAGCTCTCATTTCAAGAATTATAAAGTACTTCCTCTTTATTGAAACCCTATGCTTTTCACATCCTCCAAAGCCAATAGTTTTTATTCAACAGACACTGGGCAGTAATGAATAAGAGATGTCAGTGTCACAATGGATTTTGCTTCTTTTGTACAAGTCTAGGATTTATTTTTTTAAATACTGATTTTGACAAAGACTTCACACAACTAGCTTTTAATAAGCTTTTACTAGCTTTTAATAAGTGAGTGCATAGCCACCAGTAAGTGAGTTTAAAAGAGCATTTTACAAAACATTAGCAAGAAGTAATTTGGAATCATGGATTAAAAGGTTATATATAGGACTCGGAGAATGAGGTTTTATGATTTTTTTTTCATTACTTAGTTTTCCATTCCCACAAGGGTTTGTATTTTTTTATTTTGTCCTGGCCAGAAACCAGAGAACAGGAAAACAGATATGCATGCTGTCTTGTTTGCAAGGACTATAAGGGAGAGCCATATCCCATTGGGACTACAGCCTCAGTGAGCTGCAGATCCCCCCTAAGCAAAACAAAATGTCAGGTGCAATGGGATTTGAGCCCACATTACAAAAGTCAGTGAGGCAATCACTAGTGGGACATGGTTTTATAAATTTGGAGCCTCTGAAAGTCGACAGTAAGGCAGGAAAGAGGCATTTTGAAACTTCTTACAGAGAAGAGTTTTTCCTTGCAGAGCTTTTTTGGTTTTGTTTTTTTTTTTTAATTATTATTTCACTTCAATAATGAACGATCTACCAGGTCTGGTAATATAAACCTTTTAGGTTCCTGTAGATATAAAGCTGGGCAATGCATCTCATAAAGTATAGCTGTTTTCCATTTTGCAAATTCAAAGTGTACTTCTGTGTACTCCTATGTACAAAACACAAGATAGTATTTCACATTTGAAGGGTTACACAAAAATATTTGTTTTGCATTAGATTTATGAAAGCAGCAACAATTTCTATGGTTATCACTCATTTTTTAGGAGGCTGTATCATGATAATTAGTATATGAAAGCAGAAAGTGAATAAAAATCTTTGCAAATATGGTTTTCCCTTGATATTTTCATGTTTTTCTTTAGAAAGCTGGGGTTAAGAGATTCACAGTTTTCCATCTTTTCATAATATGCAAATCTGCTGAAATAAACTTTTAACTGACTCATATTTCATACATGTATTTCCAAAGCATGTTTAGCAGCCACAGGTGTAGTGGTCAGTATGCATGGTGCTCCCAAATGTGCATTTTTATGGTTGGTTTTCTTCCTTTGCTTGTTTAACTGGCAAACTGCTGGATCTGAAAGTCAATGTGTGAATTTGCTCAGAACAAAGCTGTTCCTTTGCTTCCCTTTTCACTGTTAGTTGTGCCCTGCACTCCTGTCATGCTCCCTGGTTGTCTTGGCCCTTCTCATTTTTGGTACTTGACATAACTTTTATCTGAATGACTTGATATGACACCTTCATTTAGGAGAAGCTGATTCTGACAGCTCCAATAGACTGTGTAGAAGTGATACCCATGAAAAATTAACATTTATAGGGCTTTTAAAGTCAAATCCATCCCTTGTTTAACTTCATTGGTTCTACTGGAAATGAAGGTCTCTTTTCTTCCATCATTTTGAAATTCAACACACTCTTTTGTCCCAAATCACCATCATGGGGACTTGCCCCTGGAGCCCCCCATTTTCCTGAGTCAGCCTCATAGCCCCAAATGACTCACGTGCCAGTTGTACCTTGGCCTGTGCAATTTTTTCCCCAAGATAATGAATATGTATACAAGCTCACCTCATTCCCCAGTGTGAACACATTCCAGCAATCTCACATCACTGACACACAAATTGGAAACAAATGAGGTGTTCAGGAACTGTAGCATTTAAATTTCATCAGTGTTTTATTTTCAGATTTTCAAAAAACAGTTATGTCTCTTTGTTCTCACAATTTTGCTTTAAATAATAGGTGTGAAGCTGCCTGCACATCTTACAAAAACTGCTCTTTATTCCAACCGAAAGCTAAGAATTGAGCATCAGTCCAAAAGAGGGGTTCAGAGCATAGGAAACCAGCACAGCATTTTGATTAATCACCTTTTTTGTTTGTCTGGTAAGAGAATAGTGTCAATATTAATGAAAACAATTGTGACTAATGCAATCAGCAAGACTATCAGAGAATCTTCTGCCACATTATAATAGGAACCCATCACTAGAAACACCTTAATTACAGCTATTATTTCTTGAAATGTCTGAGTAACTCTTAACATTAATCTGATTTGAAATAGAAAGTTTCCATTATGTAGTGAGATGTTAAACAGGGCTTTGCTGTGTAATTATATGGGGTAAAGTAACTACAATAGTAAATTTAGTATGAAGGCTACACTGACTGCTAATAAAAATATCTCATTTTCTGGCACCTGTATTTTCAGTATTTCCATGGAGAATTGAGTCTCAAGTAACATTTTCACATGGGAAAAGGAGGAGTAAAGAATGCAGTTATGACCACTATGAGAGAAAATAAGGGAACCATTTGTTAATGCCAAGAGATATCTACAGGGAGCTCCAACTGGGTCCCAGAGGTAAAAATATTTCCCCGCCCCCTCTTTCTTCGCTTGAAATCACTGATTTTCACAAATTTGTTCCATGGTAAAGCATCCTGCTTGCTGCCTGCCATATGCTTAGCCTTTACACTAGCTTCAGGCACTTCAATATATTCCTTCAAAGTTGCTCTAGACCACAAAAGTACACCCTGCAGGTGTGCTGGACACCTTGCATAAATGATGACAGAACCAGAGTGGATGTCCCTGCCCAGAAAAAACGTTCGGCGCAATAGCACACACAGTGTGGACAAATGTTCAGGCTACATCTCTGACATCATCTGGCGTCTCTTTAGATGAGCTGGTTCAGGAAAAAATTAATTGGAGTGGATTTTAGGGAGGCACCACAGCCCATGAGAGATAATATTATTAGGCAACATGTCTGGAGAATGAGTGTCTGCTCCAGGCTCAAAGAGACCTGGTTTGGGGTCCCTGCTCTCTCTTCCCAGCATCGTGGCTGTGAATCTGAAATATTTTGAGCCTGCTCAATCTTACCAGGGGAGGGCTTCTCTTGTGGATGATGAGAGCACATAACTGCATATTTGAAAGAAGTCATTTTGGTGTGGAAGTGTACTTTCAAGGGATATATTCACGATAACAGCCATCATGTTCCCACTAAAGGAGAGCTGAAGGTTCCAGTGTTCACATGCAATGTGAGGGACTGCATGGGTTGCACTTTACTCTGAACCTGGTCACCCCTTTGAGGTCCTCCTGCACTGGACCTTGGATTCAAAACCCAGGGAAGGATCTCCATAGGAAATACAGGAAATTTAAGCCCTAAATTAATTTTCAATCCAGCTGCAGACTGTAACCCTGCACAGTAATGTTTGTTCCAACTCTTCCATGGTTCTGTTTTGTAATCAACACTATAATGTAAAGAGAGAGAACAGGGTCACCCTTCCTGCATCTCTCTGTGAGGTAGGAACTGGGCTTTAATGACTGAAGCTTCATGGAGCAGCCACAAGCTGAATCCTCTTGCCCCAGCTGCTGCCAGACTGCAGAGTCCCCTTAGCTCCAATAGAGCAAGACCAGCTCAGGATGGCAGGAGAAATGGCTGTGGCTGTGTTTCCAGACATATCCTAAAGCTTTTAAAGATGAAGGCTTCTAAATTAAATAGTGACAGTGGTACAAATTGGCAGCATGAAGTCTTGCTCAGGTTGACACCTCAGTGAAACACCTCTTGCTCTGAAGAGGCTCATGTCTGCTTTACACAGAGAAAGGGCTGTTACAGAGTTGTCAGGGGGCTTCTAGCAGCTGGTAGAGCTAAGGAGAACACATTCTCAGATTTTGATTCCCCGCCAAGTGTCACATAAAGTATTACTCCCAATGCCTCATAGAGAGGAGGATAGAGATATGCTCAGCAGTCTTGTTTAGGTGGCTGTTTGAATAGATTGCTGTCATCTGTCAGTTTGGCCAATATATCTCTTAACTTTGATGGTGTGACCAAGAAGTTTTCATTTATTATTGTTAATACTTAGGAAAGGGGTTCATTTCTCTTACATATTAAAATTAGGAACCAGGAGATGCTGGGGTGTTCTGTGCCAGAGTCAAGGAGAAGCCTGGAAAAATTTTGGTTTGAGATGAGGATCCAGGCAGCAGCTGGGTGACAGAACCTGAAGGAACGTAGAATCTCTGGTTTTTAGCTGAGAGACAGAGCAAGGGCAGCTGCTTGCTGCAGATTAGGGGAAGATTAGTGCTTTTCAGTCACACTAACCAGATCATTGGGAAACCCACAAATGCACACGAAATTCAGGCCAGCCCATTCTTTTTTCAATTCCTCCTGCAAGAAGAGGGAACACATGTGATGGCTCAGATGATATGCAGAGCTTGCCAAGGTGCCACAATAACTTTTTTGCCTAAAACCTAATTAATGAGATCATTGAAGGCAACTGTTTCTGTCTTCCTGATAAGTAAATGCATAGGAGCATGGACAAGAGTCTGGGACATTTTCTGGTCACTAAGCTGAGAGTGATCTGCTTGGGTTTAGGCTGTATAGGATATTCTAAACAAATCAATAGATACTTCCTATCTATACTTTTATCATAAGGCACAAAATGCTAATATAGGTGGCATATTACAAGGACCTTAAATGATTGATACAATGACAAGATGGCATTTAGAGACTCATTCTAGAATTTCTTTAACCGTCTCTGTCTAATACATCTCCGTCTTTACAGTAAGGATTTTTTTTCATGTCTAAACAATTAAAGATTCTATGGGCTTGCCATTAACGACATTCAGAAAGCTGTGTTTTAGTTTTTAAGAACTAGAAATTGCCTGATGTTAAAAGGATCTTGTCAATGTTATTTTTAGGTTCCAATAAATAATCATGCATGTTCTGCCTTCTGGCTTTCTGACTATGAAATTTAGCATATGTCTGCCCTGGCCACCATTTCCACTCTCTGGTTGACAGGACCCCAAAGTGCTATTGCCACACCAGGCACGCAGTGCTTATGAATCAGGCCATGCCAGATTGAGCAGCTGGCTTTAAAACTGTAAAATCTCTAGTTTTCCTTCTCTCATTGCTCCCCCTGCATCTTTGTCTTGTTTTTCCTTTCTAAAGGAACCCGTGGGACTCCTTCTATCCTGTATTCTGTTTCTGAAACCTCTTGGCTCCCACATCCACAAGCTTTGCTCTTCCTTGATTCATTGCTCTGGGAGACAGAGAAATCCAGATAGGTGGAAAGAAGAAAAGAAAGGTGAGAGTATGCCAGTTCAAGGCAGAGGGATATGCCATGCCGTCACCAAACATGCATTCTTGCCTGAGTTCACACCTTTTAGGGACCTCTGTGAAGAAGTGCAGCTCTTCCCCTGTACTAAGGAGATGTCTCAGAGCTGCTGGGATGTTGGTTAAAACCTCACCAGGCTCCCATCAGAGCTCAAGCTCAATGAAGCAGAGAACTTCTTTTCAGCAGCTTTTCAGTCCACACAGAGAAGGGTGTGAGGGATGGCACCAAGCACAGTCCTGACAGATGCCTGAGACTTTCCCCTCAACTTCTTTCCACTGCCTTTGAAGTTGCTGATGCTGGGGGTATCCTCTTTTGCAACCTGAAGTATATATTTTGTTGTCCACATTCCTAGTTTTTAAAAGTCCTCCTGGTCCTGCTGGGCGTTTGAAAGCAGGGGTGGACATTGCTTGGATTCAGTCATGGGGAACCACATTGCTGAGGCTGCTCCTGACCACATGAGATCCCCAAAAGCTATGTGTGAAGAGCTGCAGCATACAAGCTGAGGAAATTCTGTGTACCTCTGGCATTTCAAAGCAATAGAGGGAAAATGATCCAAGAGTGGGGAAGGCATTGCCTCTCAGCTGGAGGGTATTTGGAAAGGAAGATGCAAAATGCCTCATCCCAAAGTAAGGAGTCCCCAAGGGCTGTCTGGAAAGATGTTGTGGTCCCAGCTGGAGCAGGTAGCTGAGGAGCCAAAAGTCCCTGGCATCTGTCACACAGCTTTTCCCTAGTACATTTCCTTACATCCAGTATCTTTCAGAAGAGCGCCAGTAGTACACAACTGATGGCCCAACACCAAAACCCTTCAAAGGGAGGAAACAGCTCACATCAGTGGGATATTTATCCTATCTTGAACTTCAAGCTTTTCCTTGCAATTAATTTTTTTTTCCATTAAAAAGGCAGCAAAGAATTCATTCACAACAAATTTATTTGTTTATGCAAATTTTTGCCATTTCATCATAGAATAATCTAGGTTGGAAAAGACCTTTCAGATCATCAAGTCCAACTGCATCTTTTCATTAAAAAAAAGCCATTACAATTCAGCTCTAATGTCATAGCAAACACACAGAAACATGTATCACTTTGGCATAAAACAATATGAGTAATTCTCCCAAAGTGATAAATTTGGGAAGGAAGCAGAAACTGAGACACAGTCTGATAATTAGTGGAGAAGTTTTAGTGACAATAGGCAGCACTGAGGAAGTGCTGTTATATGTAGCCCCTCCCCCTGGATCCCACTGTGTTGGAAGGACATCCCCTGGTCAGGGGCACCTGGCAGGGCTGACAAGCCTTAAAGTGTTTGCAGAGGTTCAGAGCTCCTCTGCTCTTGGGACTTTTTATCACTTTACTTGTCCTGTGCCTATGCCTGCCAGTGCCTCTGGGTGCTGCTCAGCTGATACTTTTCCTGCCCCAGCTACACGATGTCTTTCTTTAGCTTTGCAAATAGGCTTTCCTTGTTTTTCTGATCTCTTCCTGCTCTGCTTAAGGAGTCTTAAATCACTGCGTGGCAACTTCGTCTCCAGGGGATTTGGGGTTCAGACATGGGTTATGTGTGATAACAACTCTTCATGCCAGCCACAGTAGGCTGACAGCAGCATTGCAGGAAATACAGGTTATTTCAGGAAACAGCTTGGGAAAAGGACATCTTGCTTCTTCTGGAGATACTGGGTCTGTCCAGGCTGTTTCACAAGGTAGGGTGTGCTGTTTCCATATGAAGTGATGCAGATGGTCCCTGCCAGGCACAGCAGCCACCAAGCAGGGAATCTTCCCAGATATCACATAAATATCTCAGATTTACTTATGGCCAGTGGTGTCATCAAGCTGGCTGATCGATCAACACCAACATTCACCCTTTAGGTAGCATACTTGGACATTTCCCAGGTCAAATCCTGCCCTCATGTCAACACATCCAAGCCCATTAATGTTAACCAAAAAGAAATTCAACCTCAAGTCTGTAAGGGACACCACAAATGCTATAGCCTGGGCTATGAACATCCCTCCTGAGCCATTTAAAGCCATCCAGCAGCACAGGAGTTACACAGTGATCCCCACAGGGTGGAGAAGCACTGAGGAGAGATGAGTTCTCTTCCTATTAACTTGGTGGGCACTGCTTTTCCTCAGCAGCAATGAATGGTTTAACAGAAACACAGATCCCCAAATGTGTGTGGGTAGAAATGGATCTGAAAAGGCTGATGGATTAGTCAGTGACAAAGATATTTCTTAGAGATAACAAGAAGAATTATGCAGCATGTTATGCTAACACAAGCATCCTCTGTGTGTGTTATCTTCTGCTGCATAATAATGTATTAGTAAGTTAAAATATAGTGTGTATGTGTACATCATCTCCTTCAGGAGATTGTCTGGTTTTCCTTTTTTTAAAGACCATTTCAGTAAGGATCAACTTCCTACCACACTGTTAGTTTCTTTTGAGTTTCAGTAGGGAAGGAATCACATGGTAGCTGCCAACTTCAAATTTCAGCAAGCTCCTCCATCTCTGATTTGAACTGTCAGCAAAGCTAACTTTGTGTTCACAGAAAAATAATAGGAAACTCAGCTGATTTTAACATGCATAGATAGGCTCCTGAATCACCCAGATATAAAAGACTTCTCACAAATAATTGGTGGTGAATAATTGATGCAATTAAAACATCCGGTTTTCCAATCCATGGGAGCAGATCATTCATTTCTGATTGCTTCAGCACTTTCTGGTGGATCTTTGATCAGCTCTGTAAAGCACACTGTACATTTCCATTTTCTGCTTCAGATAAGTTTTATCACTGGGCCAAGGGCTTAAGGAATTAATTTAGCCCATGAGTCTGTCAGGCTTAGATTTCAGTTAGGAAGAAATGGAAATCTCTTAAATGTCAAAGCCTTCCTTTTAACGGCCATGTAAGTCTGCCATAGCTGCCCTACTTTGAAAAACAAGTGCATACAAAATGCAGCACTTGGGTGCAGAGATAACAAAGCCCATCACTGGGAGAAATGCATCAGATGTTTGTTCTTGTTTTTTTAACAGTCCTGTCAGAGACTTTTAGGCCACACCACTAAACAAGCAGGCATACATCCACTTGTTTCTGTGAATCTTATTGTAGTAAAGGGATTTCTTTGAAAGAGCAGGAAATTAGTGATTCATTAATTTAAATTGCTGCACATTCCACTTGAGAGTTGTGTTAATGGTACACAGTGCATCCAGATCTCAGTTCTTCTAACATTCCTGTAAATTTCAGTACTACATCCATATAAAATCATCACAATGCAGAACATCAGCTCCGAAAAATCTAACAGGTTTCAAAAGAGCATCTTAGTCTCCCTTTTTTGAGTTCTCAGTGTAATTTTCCAGTTGGGACTATTTGACAGTCTTAAAATTCACTTACCACAAACCAATGTGAAAGGCAGACTTCAGTTAGTTTCAAGCACACAAAGAAGGAAAGAACAGAGATCAGTGACATGATCATTCAGCCACATTTCTATGGAAAATTTTGCACAGGCTAATATTAAGACAAATTATAGCTTTGGGTAGGCTTTTTTTTTTTTTTTTTTTTTTTTTTTTTTTTTTATGTCAGAGCTGTTTTCTTGTCAGCACAGAATCTATAAGTCTTTTTTGGTGTACATTAAACAACATGACCCGTGTCCATTTTGCACAGTTCATCCTCTCCCTGCTCCTTTCCAAAGGAAGCAACTATGTGTGTAGCATTACATTGTGGTAGGATTTTGTAGTTGATGTAAAGGACTGCAAGGAAAAGCAGCCCCAGTTCACAGGTTAAATCAGTCCTGTGGATATCTGCAACAGATGTGAGCTAATTAAAATTAACATTAAATGAAATTAACTTTAAATGAACTACATTATATTTGAAAATCCACTTGAATTAAATGACTCCTGTTTTCTTCCCTTTATTTTTTCTATTACTAATACTGCCATTTAAAGGTCATGCTATTTTCTGAAGCCTTTTTGTGAGGTTTGTTGTTTTGCTGGTGCTTTTCAAATCCCACAGTCCAGATGTGCAGCGGCCTGTACTTGCGTGGTTGAGCCCCCTTGCCCACAGACATGACTCCTTGTGCAAATAAGCATTTGAAACTACATATTAGAAAATTAGATTCAATTGCCTCATGGCATTCAAGGAAATGGCCATTACATGCACAAATTAGAGGTTTTGCCGAAATGAACACACAGAGCAACATGGAGGAAGATGGGCTGAAAATGCCACCTGCAGAACACATGCACACAGCACTCAGGCTGGCGTGTGCAAGCTCTGGGACATTTTATATTTATTGCTGTACCTGCAGTGGGCTGCACAGGCATCCCTTTATGATCTCCAATTAGGGTTAAAGGCAGTATATTGAACTGCAGTCAGACTTCCAGCCTGTGGGGCTCATAGAGCTTTCCACAACTTTCCAAGGATTATTTTCTGGGTTTTTCTTTGAATAAATGGCCCATAACATCTTCTAAGTATCAGCTTAAGCTTCTCTTAACCTTTATTTCACAGGCACTGTGCACTTGTTTGCTAATGCCAAGCCAGGAAGGCTTTTTGTCCAGGGGTGATGTTTGTATGATTTTTGACTACAGTATCAGTTGACACTTGTACCTCCAGCCCATGGCATTTGGCTGAATATCTCCCAGCCAGATCCAGAGTTAGCACAAAGCTGGAATCTCACAGGTCCCAGCCTCTGCCAAGTCAGGTTCTTCCCTCATGTCAGTCTAATATGCCAGTCTCCCACCAGGGAGGGAATCCCTGTATTCCATCTTCAGCATAATTTCTGAGGACACAGAGTCCCTTCTTATCTCCTCTTTTTTTTTTCTGTGCTTCCCTCCTGTAAGAATAGGCCTTTTGTTTCCTATTTGTAAATGATGCTGAAGGATAACAAAACTGTGTTTATGGCAGTTATGCTTAGCAGCCATAACAAGGCTTAGCAGCCATAACAAGGGTCTGTTTTATTCATAACTGGAGAAAAAGGAGCAGTGAAAGCCAGGAGATTAGTTCAGGTAACTACAGCAGGTGAAGAATTGGGTCTCAATCAGGAGGCTTTCATTGCTCCTGTCCCACCTTGCATGAACACTGGGAGCCAGTGTTAAACCAACAGAGAGCTTGAGAAGAATTATCAAGGCTTACTGTTTTAACCTGCTTATCCTGCTCCCCACAAAGCTCTTGCCCAGAGCGCTCCCAAACACCCCTGCTCCCCACAAAGCTCTTGCCCAGAGCGCTCCCAAACACCCCTTGCCTGACAGGGAAGGGAGGTGCATGGGCACTCCAAGGGGTTGTGGGTGATGGGGGGTCAATGGAGCACAGCAGCAGCCTTAGTGCTGCATCCTCAGCTCAGAGGCTGCTCAGCAACTCTTTGGCACAACACAAGTTAAAAATCTTTTATCAGGCTGACCAGAGATCACAGCTCAGTGACACAAGCCTTAAGCTCTTTTCTGGGGCTGGAATGTTCACTCAATGCTACAAATGCCACATTAATACTTTCCAGTCACTCATAACTGATCAAACTCAGAGTAAATATTTTACTGGAGACACTTAAGCATCAATGTAGATGAATTCCTAATTTGTAGTCTAGGAGTAAATGTGGAAAAGTCAAGATGTGCTTTACTCCAACTGTGGTGTTATGGACTTCAGAATTCTTCATGGTTTCTTATCTATCTTATTTAGTCTGTTTTGCTTAAACAAATTAATATTTCTGCTCACATTGGTATGAAGAGAGAGCCACAACCTGCAGGTTTGCCAGCCTTGCCTGGCTCAGGAAGACTTTCCATCAGGTACAGTTTGGGCTGAAAGCACCTTGCCTCTGACTTGAAGCCCTGTGTACCAAGGAGACATTAGTGCTGGTAACAGCTTTGGTGTGCAACAGGGATTCGCAGACAGGAATGCAAATGCAGTTGTAACTTGAATTAGACAAGCCCAAATTTCTGAGGGCAACATGTATCAGACACACATAGCTACACACAGTGGCCATGTATATGCAAATATATTAACAAACATGGACAGAGTAAATGCCAGAATTCCTGTATAGGAACTAAGCATGTGCATATTTATTTTATTTAGAGGTTGCATGTGCTTTTCAATCAAACAAAAAAAACCAGGGATGTCTTATTAGGAAAACTATGATGGAAGCATGCATGGGATGCCAGAGACAGTAAAATTACCCTCAAAGCAATTCAAGTCTTCTGGAGGTTTGTTTTACACTGTAATTTAACATTTCTGGTGTAAGCAACTCAGTCAGACTGACATTTAATTTCGATGGTTTGGAACTCTGGAGCCACTGCGAAGCTGGGAATAGCTGGCTGCCACTGAGTCTGGTCCAGCCTGCTCCAGCAGCCAATTTCTGCTGTTTGCAGGGAAAGAAGGCTTTGACATAGCTTCTCCCCAGCTGCAGGACTAGCCAGCATGCATCCGCCAGCCACGTGGCCAGAGAGTTCCACAGGGCTGCTAGGTAGAGCCCCTGAGTAAACAGAGTGCCTGGCATCAACAGCACCTTTTGGACTAACCAATTGTTAAAGTTATCCTACGTAATGATTAGTGCACAGGCGGTAATTATTAGTAACAAGCAATTATTAAATTACACTTGAAAACCTTGTTGTGCCAGCCTCTGAATAAATACATCTGAGGAAAAACGTCCCTGCCCTGAGTTCTTAAAGCCTTGTTTGGTGACTGTTCCCAGGGTGTGGCCAGAAGAAAAAAGCAAATCACAAAATATGCTTTGAGCTTTGTGGTTCTGGGGAAATTCTGTACTAAGCACTTGCAAATACTATGTGCCCCTCAGCTGCTGGGTATCATGACTCACAAAGGTGAGCTGGTAGAGAAGTTTGCAAAAAGACATGCAAAAATTTTTGAGACAGCATTCCACATTATGACATAGAGTCATAGAATTTTTAGGTTGGAAAAGACCTTTAAGATCATTGAGTCCAACTATTGACCCAACACTGCCAAGCCCACCACTAAACCATGTCCTCAAGTGCCACATCTACACATCTTTTAAATACCTCCAGAGATGGTGACTCCATCACTTCCCTGGGCAGCCTGTTCAAATGGCTGACTATCGTTCCAGTGAAGAAATTTTTCCTGATATCTAATCTCAAGTTCCCCTGCTGCAACTTGAGGCCATTCCCTCTCTTCCAGGCACTTGCTACCTGAGAGAAGAGACCAACCCCCACCTCCTGCAACGTCCCTTCAGTTAGTTGCAGAAAGCAAAAAAGCACTGCTCCTGAGCCTCCTTTTTCTCCAGGATAAACACCCCCAGATCCCTTAGCTGTTCCTCAGAAGACTTGTGATCCAGACCCTTCAGCAGCTCTGTTGCACTTCTCTGGACACACTCTAGCACCTCAACGTCCTTCTTGTTATTAGGGGCCAAAAACTGAACACAAGATTTGAAGTGAAGCTGCACCAGTACCAAGTACAGGGGGATGATCCCTCCTCTGGTCCTGCTGGCCTCACTCTTGCTGATACAGGCCAGGAAGCCATTGGCCTTCTTGGCCACCTGGGCATACACTGGCTCATGTTCATCTGCTGTGGACTAGCATCCCCAGATCCTTTTCCACCAGCAGCTTTCCAGCCACTCTGCCCCCAGCCTGTAGTGCTGCCTGGGGTTGTTGTGACCCAAATGCAGGACCTGGCACACAAAGTCATACATTTGGCCTCAGCTGATTGATTCAGCCTGTCCAGATCCTTCTGCATAGTCTTCCTGCCCCCCAGCAGATCAACACTCCCACACAATGTGGTGTCATCTGCAAAATGACTGAGGGTGTGCTCGACCTCCTTGTCAGGTCATCAATAAAGATATTATACAGGACTGGCCCCAATGCAAAGCCCTAGGGGACACCCCTTGTGACTGACCACAAACTGGATTTAACTCCAGAGGTACTTAATGCCTCCTTGACCTCCCTGTTTAATAGTAAGACCAGTTTTCCTAGTGGGACACAGCCCCCTGAGCTGGAAGACAAAGATGGGGAGCAGAATGAAGCATCTACAATCCAAGCAGAAATGGTCTACACCACCGAGACACACACTAGTCCTGCACTTGGGTTACAACAACTCCATGCAATGCTACAGGCTTGGGAAAGAGTGGCTGGAAAGTTGCCTGGAGAGGGATAAGCACATCCAACATTTTGAAAGAAAGTGTGCAAAGCATTAAATATCTGCAAAATATAGCAAGACTAAGTGATGACATATAGATGAAAAGCATGCTTTCACTGCCTTTAGCCTGATTGGAATTGTTTTTGTGCAGTTGCAGGGTGGATTAAAGACAGGATTTGGATAACACAGTATCATGGTCCCAGGGGACTAGTTATTCAAATTTATCTTCATATAATCATTGCAGTTTACAGTGTAAAATAGGAAAAGGATTTTAATCTGTTTCTGTCTAGAAATGTTTTCTCATCACAGAAAGCACCACTAAAATTTTTAAGTAAAGAAAGTATCCTACCACCATTGGGATAGACAGCAGCTCATTTTGGGGCTGGAGTGGTCCTCACTCAGGTTGCTGTACTGCTGGCCATTTGCAGAGTGGGTGACACTTTCTTTTTAACATCAGGACCTCTTACTCTTCTGAGTGCTTCGTTTCAAGTGAAGATCATAAAAAGGCAAATCCTCTTGAGATGTGTGCTTGTTGGGCAGTTGTGGAAACCCACCTGAGCAGAAGCAAACTAGACAAAAGGGGCCCCAGCTGGTCCCAGTACCCTCTGCCCTGAAGAAACACTCCTGTCAGGCTTGCCCGCTTTCCGTTACCTTATGAAATCTACTATCCTATTTTGCCTGGGATCATTTGTTCATTAAACAGCAACATCTTATTTTTAAAGTTATGACATTTAAAAGGTATTGCCACAGGGAGGCCAAATTAGATTAGGGTCACTGCTATGCTAGGCACTGTGCATACACAG
>VZTT01056120.1:21653-48798 GCA_013400855.1 Buphagus erythrorhynchus
CTGTTTCTGTGCCTCACCTCCCTCACAGTGAAGAATTTCTTCCAAATATCTAATCCAGATCTAGCCTATTTCAGTTTAAAGACATTTGCCCTTGTTTTATCACTATATGATTTTACCAAAAGTCCTTCTCCAGCTCTTTTGTAGGCCCTTTTAGGCATTGGAGGATGTTCTAAGGCCTTTCAAAGACTTCCTAGATCCATCTCTACTCCAAGATGAGCAACTATAGTTCTCTCAGCCTGTCTTCATAGGAGAGGTGCTCCAATCCTCTAATCACCTTCATGGCCCTTCTCTGGACTGACTCCAACAGTTCTACATCTTTCCTGTGCTGGGGATGCCAAAGCTGCAGGCAGAACTCCAGCTGGGCTCTCACAAGAGTGGAGTAGAGGGGCAGAATCACCTCCCTCGACCTGCTGGCAACATTTCTTTTGATGTAGCTCGGGATATGGTTGTGTTTCTGGGTTGTGAAGGTGCATTGCTGGCTCATGTTGAGCTTCTCAGCAACCAATGAGGCAATAGCTGAGGTTTTGAAAGGTGAATAGCTTCTCTGAGCACAACACACACATTAACTGGCCCTTAATTAGATCCCTAAATTAAGCTTTGTTACAAATGGCTTTCCCTCATCTATGCACACGGTAAATTTTGGGTTTTGTCTGCTTACTCTAACTGTGTGTGTTTTTACAGCATTGTCTGGGGTCTTGTAAACTAAACATTTTAGATCAGTTTATGTGAAAATTACATTCAAAATTTGACTGTCTAGAAAGAATGGGAAGACTTCCTGTGATTCCTTTCCTACCGTCATTTCTGCACTATTTTTTTTGTTCCAGACCACTTCAACCAGCCTCCCAGATTCTAACTCAGTTGTCTCTGATTCTTGTGGAGTATCCAACTGAGAAGAGACAGGAGTGGTATGAGCTGTCTCCTGCCTCTTTGACAGCTGCAGTTCAGCCTCCCACATGTCTACCCCATCTTAGCCAGTCTGCCCCAAAAGCCCCAGGGTGTTCTGCATGCCCTTGGTTGCACCTCTGGAACATGTATTTGTCTCTTCTAGAAAATTTAGGATGGGCTGCAAAGCTGGGAGAGGTAGTAAAAGGCTTTTTAATGGAAACCAGCATCAGCAAGCAATCCTGATCACCAGCCATGGGTTCCTTTATTTTACACAGGGAAGAAAAATAAATAAACCATCATCATCAAACCAACATCAACAGAATTATGTAGTGGGTACCCATCAGCCCTGCAGGAATATCCTTCACTTTTGTTCTTCATTTACTGTTTTCTTCACTGATCAGAAATGAGTTGGAGCCTTGCTAGCATAGAAAGCCACTGAGGAAAGCATAGATTTTCAGTGGTGTTTGGTACCTCTTTTCATCACCTGACAAACAGAGAAGGTGCTTGCAACTTCCCTCAAAATGAAATGAAAAAAAATTTGATGTTTAAGAACTATTTTAAATCACTTTTTAGGTTGACTGCTCTGGAGGTGAAATAACGAATTTGACATTTAGGGATACTGATGGCAATTACTGTGCTCAGTTACTGAAACTGAGAAGGTACTTGCTTTATTGACAGAGGACTAATAGCTTTATTAATATTCATTCCAAGTCAGAGGCAAGTATCCTGTTGGTAAGTAGCTCAATAGTACCCATCACAATTTATAATAAGAAACAGTTGATCATACATGACACTCCCTGATGTAGAACTGAGGATTTATAGTGCAGAGAATACATGAAGATATTAAAGTCTTGCACAGTGATCTGAGGAGGAGGTAGACAGAGGATATTTACTCAAATGTTAATTAAGAATTTTCCACATCAACACACCTTTTTCACTTCTTGCCACTGCCTATTCAAATACTACAGGATACCTCAAATCATCATTTTAATTTTGTATATTTAGCACAATTCTGAGTATTTTTTTTATGTCTTCTGTAGATAAAAGATCATAAATCAGCTGAAAATTCTTTCCAAACAGAACATTAAAATATTTCAATTATTTTGACACCACTGGGCTAATTATTTTGAATAACCCTTTTTTTTCTAATTCTGATATATGACTCACACAGAGGATGAGGGAAAGAGAGGGGTTTTTCTTCTTCCTCTTGGAAACACAAGAAGATGGATTGGTGAAAGCTTCTGGGATAAGGGGAGAGGGCTTTCCATGATAAAGATGGAGGAGACTACCCTGTGGTTAGTGAGAATTGTGTACCCAAGCATGGGGTACATATCGTGGCAGGCAAGATTTGGCCTTAAGCAAAAAGTCGGCAAGAGTGCAGTCAATAAGCAGATTCATGTACTTGCACTATTTCTAGTAGAAGTTGAGTCCTTTCAGAAAAGGCAAGAGACACATTTGAGCAGTCATTTCATTTACATAGTGGATTTTGTACAGCTGGAACCTGCATTTCTGTGACTTTCACAGAGTCACTGCATTACCCTGAAAAGCAAAATTACATTCTTCAAAATGCTGGCCAGAAAAAGGACTTCTGAGACATTATCTAGGGGAAAAATTCTGAGCAATGTACTATTGTAAAGCCGGAAAGTAAACTTGTTCTGAAAGGATAATGCTAAATAGTACTAGCTTCAGAGTTGGAGTCTTATGGCTGATGCATTAAAAACAAACAAACAAAAAAAACCCCAAAACAAAACAACCAACCAAAAAAACCCAAAAAACAAAAAACCAAACAAACAAAAAACCAAACCAAACCAAACCAAACCAAACCAAACCAAACCAAACCAAACCAAAACCAAACCAAACAAAAACAAAACCAAAAAAAAAAACAGAAACCAAAGGGTGTTTTTTTAATAACGCCATCTGGAAAAATCTCTCTTTTAAGTAGACTCTCCAGTGTCTAGTAATGTAGGAGCTCCCACTGCAGACTCCCATGGATGGTCTGTGCAGCTAGGTGTTTTCACAGACTTTGCAAGAGCCTAATTTCTCTGTTTGCTAGATCTTTGTTAAACCTAAATGAAGGCTGACAACCAACTTCACCTTCCCATCTCTATTGCTCTGAAAGCTTTTTAGACATGTATTTAGAGAAGCCTTAATTTGAACATTTCTTTTAATGGAACCCGGTAATGACGTTTTCTGGTAATAAAATTTCTTCATCTCACTTATGAGTCTGCTAGTGATTCCATTTGTCATTTGAATTTTGAGAGCCTGTATTTTGTCTGACTTCTGACATTTTAATGTGGTCTGAACTCACAAAATTTTGGCCTCGCATACTAGGAAAATCAAGACCTTGGAGAGGTGGCAAATCAAACAGAATAAATCAACAGTTTTGAAATTTTGGCTTATATTAATATAAAAATTAAATTACAAAAAAGAGGAGTCTGTGAGGTAGGAAAAATACCTATGAGTAAGAGTGGTAGGATTTCAACTGCAGTAATTGTATCAGGCACAACACCTATGTAGACTTTTTGGGAGGCTCTACCTCACAGTCTAAGCATGGTCAGGCTCCAGTTGAGGGTTTTTTGGGATAATATTTGCCTATAGCATCTCTAAACCAAAAGTCTTTTTCTGGGTACTTGACTATCCAGGCCAGTGTCTACTACGCACTTCCAAGATTAGGCTATATTCCATGGTAGGGACTGAGAGCACTTCTGTTTCCAGATCAATTGTTTAAAAAAAAAAGTACAGGACAGTTTCCAATTCCTGATTGTTTCAGACATCTCTAACCCTCATGAATAAAAAGATTAGCATACAGTTAAATATTAGCAACCATCTGTACTCTATTGCTTTTAGGTCAAAACAACAAGAGTACAGTTTTATTCCTTGGCTTCAAGGATGAAGGACAGTGATTGTTGAGACTCTTTATTTATGGTTAATGTAGGGAATCCTAAACCACAGACTCATGGGAAGATTTAGGTTAAAAAGTGTGAAATGCTATGCAAAGCCTCTCTGAATGGTCAAGGCAGAGCAAGTGGTCAGTGTAATGTTCAGCAACAAAAACCCGTGGCTGGATCTTTGGCGTCCCAGAGCCTGCAGGATTGTGATAGCAAGAGTGCCTCAGACAGAAATTCAGGGCAGAGTTCATAGTGCATTGCTCAGCACAGGGGAAGAAATGGGTGCTACCAATGCTTCCATGAGGTTCTTAGCAACATATCACCAAGTTACCTCTGGAGAAAGCTGCAGGCTGGTGTGTCAGGTCAAGTAATTCTGCAATGCCATCTTTAGGTGGTGATTTATTTCTGAATAGGGAGCTGCAAGAGCAGGGGCAGGGTTTGTGCTGTGCCATGTCCCTCACTCCGTGCCACGCTCTGCTCACACTGCACTCACGTTGTTGGCAAGTCACAAGGTTTTAAAATGATGGCCCAAGGGAAAGAACCACAGAAGCTTGGCTCTTAGAGAGACACATTTCTTTAACTAAGCAGCTCAAAAACCAGCCTCAGGTGATTCTCTAGTGACTACTGTCACCAAATTATGAAGGAAAGAAAGGAATTTATGTTCTTTTTGTCACAGTGAACTATTAACCTTATACATATAACTGGTCATCACTAAATGCTGTGAATACTTAAGAGTTACCTTGGAAAAAAAGTTCAAGTGTCCAGTAACTTTTTGCTTTGAACTGATGTCATTTGGAATCAGAGCAGAGAGAACAAAATTAAAAGGGTAGGGCTATTTTTACAGCCAGAAATATGGTATTTAAATTTAAATTAGGTGAAGAAATTGAGGAGATGCTTAGAGAGATGGAGGAATAAAGGGTAAGAAAGGACAGAGACAAAAGGGCTATCAGGCCTAATGTTCAGAGAAATAGTTATACCTGTAATACTGTGTAATTATTAAAAATACCTTGCCCCATAAGTCTGCCAATAGAACTTGGCATTATCTGCTCCTTGGCTTTTGTGACAAAATAGTGAAAGCTGCTCATATTTTTCTTAAAGTATGATATGACTGAAAATGATCCAGTAAAAATGAATTTCATTAACCCTTTGAGGAATAATGTGGCACCAGACACTGGTGGCTTCCTCCAAAGAACAGAGGCAGGCTTTGGGGGAATATGACAGAGACACTAGAGTGAAATCTTAACCAGAACTGCAAAAGAAGTCTGTGAGATGGGTTATTATAGTAATGAAACTGCTATTTTCCCATAGAACAGCACAATGGAAGCTTTCATTTATTTTTCCAGAGGGAAGTTGCTGTGTCCCTGAGAAGGAGAAAAGAGCATCTCTCCAAGTAACTTCAGTCAAATCCAACAGCAAATAAATTTGCAAGCAGTGACGTGTGACATGAAGTTTTCACACAGTATTTAATTAGAAACTAAATTTATGGTCTAGCTGTTACACAGAAATAACATCCTAATTCATTTAAAAGCTTAATTGAAAGTAACTTCAAAGGATTCCAGCATTCCTTTCTCAAAATGTTTTAAGAATCTGTGTCATTAGGCATTTTAAAAAATGTTTTAAATCTTTTTTTCATAATCCCATGTGTCCCAAGACTGATTGTAGTTTTACTACTAAATCATTATGGACAGAAATGAGTCTCTGGGATAAAAATTCCCCTTAAGGTTTTATGGGTTACTGATTATATACATACCAAGACCATTCTACTATGTGTTGAAAAGAAAGAATAAATCTTTGCTAATCTCTCTGTAGAAGCTAGAGAGCACATTTAACTGTCCTTAAGGAGAGATAGATATATTGTATAAACAAGGTGGGCACTGGTTATTTAATGCTTCATAAGCATAAAGCTGGGCCAGCTCACTTTCCTCTGAAACTCAGTTGTGTTTGCTTTGCCCTTCCTCACTGAGGTGTCAGACACCTCAGCTCTTCTCTGTGGGCATTTTTGGGCAGCCCAGCTGAGAAAGGTCATTTCTGTGGCCGTTTGAGAGCTCTCGAAAGAACTGACGTTTTCGACACCATTTCTGGGAAATAACACTCCAAGACTTGCTTAGCTGTAGGGTTTTTGGGTTCAGTCTGGGAAAGGGCAGCACTGAATGATTCAGGTCCCATGAGCTTTAACAGGCACAGAGAATGAGCAACACCTTCCAGAAGGAGCATAACAGAGCAATGGGAAGGAGACACACAGCTAGGAATAGTTTAGTTGGAAGGGACTCTCTGGAAATATCTAGTATTTGTATGAACAAGAGGTTGCAGGATGATACTTCTTCTATGGCTGCTCTAGCATGGAAATCCTCACAATCCTCTTCTGAAAAATTATTTCTGGCGTGACCCTGAGAAGCATTTCAGAAATCTTTCTCTTCAGGGAAAGAGTTGTGGCCAAGTGGCTTTAAGCAATCATGTTTTATAAAGCTGTTGAAAAAACATACTGAACTTACACAGAAAACAAACTGACAGAGAATCTGTCAAAATATATCAACAGTTGTATATATTTTAATTCTTGATTTTTTTGTTTGTTTGTTTGTTTCATTTTGTTTCTCTTGAAATGTGGCTCAAAGTGTAGGAAGATCAGATGGAACTCAGAGAACCCCACTGCACTCTGTGCAGCTGGGTCTGCCCATGTTTGCTATCACCAAGCACTGCTGACAGAAGTATCCCATCAAACTGTTTCCTGGTCTGGTGGATTTTCCCCTAATTCAGAAACAGATCTTTTATATATATCTTTTGGAGTCTGCACTAGAAAAGCAAGAACAACTTGCTCAGGGAGAAAGTAGCTATTTTGCATGCTTCATTGTTATACACAGATTGATGTGTGTGTCCAGAAAAGGGCAGTGGGGATCGTGGAAGGTCTGGAGTACAAGTGTTACAAGTGCAGGAGCTGGGGTTACTTAGTCTGACAAAAAAGAGGCTCAGGGAGGACCTTATCACTCTCTAGAACTTGAAAGGAGGGTGTCATGAGCAGGGCATGTGTCAGTCTATTCTCTCAGGTAACAAGTGTTGGGATGAGAGGAAATGCCCTCAAATTGCACCAAGGGATGTTTAGATTGGATATTAGGAAAAAATTCTTCACAAAAAGTATTGTTGAGCACTCGAACAGGCTGCCCAAGAAAGGGGTGAAGTCACCATCTCTGGAGGGATTTAAAAGACTTGTAGGTGGGGCACTTGGGGACATGATTTAGTGCTGGACTTGGCAGTACTAGACTGAACAGTTGGAATTGATGATCTTACAGTTTTTTTCTAATCTAAATGATTCCATGATTTATATGGATGCACTAAGATAAAAGTCACATAAAGTACCACAGACCAATCAATGAATTGTTTTAAAAACACTGAGTGATGAACGGGGTTGCAACTTTCCAACACGAAACTTTTGTACCCCACCTTTGTTTCTGGAAGAAGAAAAATGTAACTTTATTTGAAAACCTGCCCATGCAGCATAAACCCAGAACCAGTCCCCAGACAAGTATTTCTCTGCAGAAATGATTGTGCTGCACCCCTCTGGTGATAAACATGAGAGACCCAGCCCAAGGGGGAAGGAGAGAAGACAAACAGTCTAATAAAGTACTCATCCTGAATAATTCATTGGATTAAAAATGGAAAGCAATGTATGCATGTAATGAATAGTGTTTGTATTAATTATGTGAAGGGAAATTAAAAGGTCCTGCAGAGTCCCTCCGAATCTGTTGGTCAGTGCTGGAGCAACGCAGGAGTGATGCCAAGGCAATGCCAAGGCAGTGCTGAGGCAGAGCTGGGCTGCTGCCAGGTGATGCCAGGGCAGTTCAGGCTTGGTGCCAGCTGATGCTGGGCAATGCTGAGCAACGCTGCAGTGATGCAGTGCAGTGGTGCAGTGATGCAGTGAGAGTGGTGACAGGGCAGTGCCAGGTGCTGCCAAGTCAGTGCCAGGGCAGTGACCAGCGGTGCCAGGTGCTGACGAGTCGGTGCCAGGGTGATGCCCACTGGCACTGGGTGGTGCCTGGTGCTGCTGGGCATCGCAGCGGTGCTGGCAATGCCAGGGCAAAGCCAGGCAATGTGTGTGTGATCTGAGAGGAGCTCGGGCAGTGTCAGAGCAATGACAGGACAATGCTGGGTGGTGCCAGAGCGATGCCGGGGGTCCCAGGGCAGTGCCGGGGTTACCAGCGCTATGCCAGGGGATGCCAGGGCAGTGCCGGGGGTGCCAGGGCGATGCTGGGGTGTAAGGGGAATGCCGGGGTACCAGGACGGGGCCGAGGGTCCCAGCGCTATCCCGGAATCCCAGCGCTATCCCGGGTCCCCGCGCTATCCCGGATCCCCGCGCTATCCCGGATCCCCTCGCTATCCCGCATCCCCGCGCTATCCCGGGTCCCCTCGCTATCCCGGGTCCCAGCGCTATCCCGGATCCCCTCGCTATCCCGGATCCCCTCGCTATCCCGGATCCCCGCGCTATCCCGGATCCCCGCGCTATCCCGGTGCGCTGGAGCCGGCGGTGCAGTGGCGCCACCTGGCGCCGCGCTGGCGGCACCGCAGGCGCGGTGTGTCCGCGCCCGCCCGCGGAGCCAGCGCCACTCCCCGGCCCGGCCAAATCCCCTTGATTTGGTTTTGGATTTTGATTTAGTGGGTTTTTTTTTAGCTCTATGAAATCAATTTCTGTCCAAAAAATCAGATGTGCAGGAGTGGAGATACCATGCTGCTGTGGTGGAGCTGCATTCCCTCAAGAGCTGGTGATGCTTCAGAGTTGTTGGCCTCTGTGCGCCCCTTTGGTTTGGAGAGATGCTTGAACAAAGTGACTCACAGTCCTTTGGATGCTCACTGCAGCATCTGCATTTTTTGAAAGAGCAAATGTAGTTTATGGCATGTCCTACATTTTTCCTGTTATCACCTTTGTCCACTTGGAATTTATATTCATTATATGCTCAGGGCAGTGCCAAGGCTGTTAAAATTTTCTCTCTACATTTTCAATTTCCTAAATTTGTTGAAGCATTTTACTTCGTAGTCTGTTGAGCCTTATTTTCCAAGGTGGCCTGTTGTGAGAGATCTTTATCCAGACCATGCAACCTAAAGATATGGGGGTTTCTCCTCCATGCAATGTGCCTTTTATCCACCTGTCATTCCTCTCCCCCCTTGGCTCACCTTGGCCTCTGGATTTGAGGACCACGTTGTTCACATAGTCACCTGATGCTCCTCCACATTACTAGAGGAAATGTGGGTTTTGAGACACAAGTGTATTATGCAGAGCAAGGATTAAGCTTCCCGAGCTACTACAGATGCCAGCATGGAAAACTGCAATCTCACAAGTCTCCTATCCCACGCTATGGTGGATCTGGCTACTAAAATTGTTGGGAGTGTTGTGAAGATCTCAGGAGGAGAACACATGGAGGGAGGATCCAGGATCAAGAAGTAAGTGAATGTTACCTCGAGGAAAGTATATAAAAATTGAGAACTCTTTTTAACAGTCATTTGTCTACAAGGACCAAGAAAAACAAGCCAGGTGTGTCTCCCCTCCCAGTTCATTTACAACAACTCCAGGTGAGACATGGAAGAGCAGCAGAGGAAAGAAAGATAGTTATATCCAGATGAAGTCAGAGATGGGCCAGAATTGCAACCATGGAATGGCAGCACAGGAAGACCCTCAACAACATGGAACAGGAGCTAAGGGAGAGGATGACAAGTCAGGCAATATTCCTAGTGAAGACCATCTTGTTTGATGAAGACAATGCCACTATGGAAGGTAATGATGTCCAGATGGAAATTACATTGTCCTCAGAAAGCTGCCTGTTCTGTAAAACTCAATTCATGGGCAAGCCCAGAGAACACAATTCCACCAGGGAAGTGCTCAACATTGCCATGCGTTCACAGGACTGCTGTGAATTTCCTCAGGATCCTGAAGGTGTCTGATCAGCTGATTTCTAGGGACAATTTATAGTTTGGGACAGGAGTGCAGAAGTAATGTTCAGCCAGAGGCTATGGGGCATGGTCACTTGGGGCTGTGTCCATCACCTCCTCCTCCAAGGCACTGAGTAATACCTGACACAAACTTTACCCTGAGACTGGGGAATGCCACTGTCCAGAAAGTCTTGTCCCTGGGTGCCCTCTAATGTCCCCACTGACCCCTATCACTATCTCCGAGCCCATCCCCAGCTAATCTCTCCTAACACCTTTTCTAATCTAATCTAAATAGCTGCTGGCAAACCCACTGATTCTGATTGTTAATTCTCCAACCCCTCTGCTTGATCCGGCTGCTCACACAAGGCTGTCCCCTTCCTATTGGTGAAAGAACCTTACTGCCAGGGCAGAAGTCACACACCCTTGGGCATGATGAGAATTAGTGGCTTTCCAGATGACAGAGGTAGGACTTAGAGGGCATAGCATGGATGTAGTGCATCATCATTGCACCTGGACAGAAGATACATGTTCTGATGCTGAGATAAAGCCTGTACATGTGTGGAAGAAGACCACATGCATCCAAAACAAAGCTTGTAGCATGTTCAAACACTGAGTGTCCCTGCAAATCTTGAAAGGCTGGATAGGAAACGAGACTTTGCCACCAAAGACTCATCTAGGATACTATATTAGGGAAATTAGGCACAGTACAAACCCTCTTTTTCTGTCTTTCTTCCTTTTATGTTTTACCATTTAATTACTGGGGTAAAAATACTAGAATGTTTATTTTGTTTGATTCATTGTTTCACCGTATATTTTCATAGAAACACATGAACATATTCATATGTTCATATTCATCATTATAGAAAATAGTGCTAATATTGTTTTGCTGTAGAATTTTTCAGATATTTTAGATATAGTTGATAAGTGGGTCCTTTTTTCCACATTGAAACTCCCAAAGAGCAAAATATTTCATTATTGAACTTTTGCATGTCTGAGGTAGGTTTTAAGTCAATTCAATGTAAAACTGCTTCAGATACGTGAGTGGTGAAAATAGCAAAAGCAACAACAAATCTCAGATATTGCCTTTGCATGACTGGGTCAATTAGTTGGAAAAAACCCTAATTAACACACAGTGTCTTCCATCTCACTCTGGCTCCTGTCTTAGGTTCTGTAATTGCCTGGGAAAAAGTATCTACACTGAGCAGCTGCGACATGGAGGGGAGAAATCAGAAATGACACAAATGCAGTCCTCTGCTACTGCAGGTACGCAGGAGGCCAAGTCACCATGCGACACTAATGAGTCCAGCTATTGACTGAAACACCACCAGCTTGTGATGCTCCTCTTTGCAGTTTGCAGGGTGGTGGGGTCATATAACCCAGCTCAATCCAACAGGGAGAAACCTTCCCCTGCTCCTGGCCCAACACACCTAACGCTCCCCACAAGGCTGCATTTGTCACCAATTAGGAGGATACCTGACAAAACAAACCCTTCCGGCAATGATCTGTTTTCCATTTACCACGCTGCAGTAGTTTGTAACAAAACTTACCCAGAGAAATTAACATTGATGTTAGGCTGCCATGGAAAACTTGTTGAATCATAATTAACATGTTAATATGGCTTGCCCGAGTGATTTCTTGTAACAAACAATGCCTTTGAAATCTATGGGTTGGATCTTTTTCAGTGGTGAAACAATATACCTCTTTCTCCAATCCAAGGTAAAAATCTACCTTCAAAGGCAAAACCCTCCTGGTTACAAGTTATTACCTTGAAGAGAAATATCAAAAATGTGCTATACAAAATCTGAAAGGAATTTCTGACTGTCTGCACAATGCTGTGGTCCTGCAGTAAACTTGACATGAATGAGGCTCTTTAAGCCCACCAAAACTGGGGTCAATTTCCTTCCCAAGGACTTATTTTCCTCTGTGCTTACCCCTGCCTTGGAAGGACTATAGCTGCAGTCCCACAGGCAACCTGGTCCGTGTTTGGTTTCAGGGACCAGAAAGATTTTATAGGCGTTCACACAAGCATTTAAGCTTTCCAGCTCTCATTTTGGCTGCCAATTTAAGCTTGTGTGTGTCTATCCAACCACTAGAATTGACTTTTTAAATTCAAAGAGCTAGTCTTTCACGGGCGTAAATGCCTTGAAACATCAGTTGCATAATCTGTCAATGAGGAGAAAATAGATGCAATAAATATTTGACAGAATATGCTAAGGACATTTACTCACACTTCTGCAATCACTTCCAGTTAATTTCAGGAAGGCACTGGACATTTGGAGACTGGAGTAGCCTATTGGCAGTGCTCTTCAGGGCAACTGTTACCCAGGAGTCATTTCCAGACTTAGTTTTTTGGATAAAAAATGCACCACAATGAACAAATATGCAGCTACCGTACAGTCAGACCAGAGTGAATCATTTTTCACAGCAAGAAACTACTGAAGTTTGAGAAGATTATGGATCACACATGGAAAAGGGCATTTCTATAAATAATTAGATTAGAACCAACAAATATGAAACTTATATGGAAAAATGTGCCTGTTTATTTGATGTGATCTGTGGTTGCAACTAAAAGAAATGTTCTGAGACAGATTTCAAAAGCAATGTGCACTTTTCAACCTCCTTCTGCCAAGGGAAAAAGCCTAGGTTTTGGGTTAGAGCAGAAGCCACACTTTTTTGTGTAAATAGGCATTGTAGGGGACCCAGCACCAAGCGGGCTTTATGCAGAAGACCCTGAGATAAAAATAGCCAGGGAAACTGCAACGTTTTATGCAACATCTAATGCTTCTCTTATGCTTAATGGCCAGGCCCAGATGCACATACTGTGGAGTGCTGTACAGCAGCCCCAGTGCAATCGGGCTGGACAGAGATGCTCCTCAGCCTGGTGAGGACAGGGTCACAGAGGGAGCCAGGGAGCCCCAAGACTGAGGATGTGCCTCAGATGAATCCCAAGGGGGCATCAGGATGCAGCATCCCTGCCTCCCTGCATGGAATATGGGCAAGCAGGGCACTCTGGCCTGAGCTAAGCACACTCTACAGCACAGGCATGGCCCAGCTAGGTCCAGGCTCAAAGCATCAGCACCACACAAAGGGGTGACTTGTAAGGAGGAGCTCATCCATGCTAACACAGCATGTCCATAAATCCAGCAGGCACAGGATGACTCTTTGGTCTGTGTTCAGGGCCAGGTTCTTAGCTGGTTTAAACCAGCACAACTGTTCTGGCATTTGTGGAGTCATGCAGATTTAAAGCAGCTGAAGACACAGCCCAATTATCAGCAAGTAACCGCATTCTGAGGCTGTAATTTCAGCCTGAATAAAATATGAGTGGCTTATGTGACAATTAGAGTTTTCTTGTTAGAGTGATGGCCACATAAAGCCTCATTTCCCTCTGATAAAATACACATTACATTGCACCTGCCTACCAAACACATAGGCCTAGCTGAGCTGTCACTGCTGCCACTTCATGTGCTATTTTTCTCAACTCTGACTCTGACTTTTTCCTGTCATGCTTTCACTGTTGCTTTTCCAGTTGCAGCCACAGTGCTGTGCTGTGCAGTGCTGCCCAACCTGCTTCCCATCACAGACTCTCCCACTGCTTTGGGAGAGACCACCTGAGGTCCTAAAGAAGAGTGCAGAGGTATCCCTGGGGTGCCAGTGAAATACAGGCACAGCACAGGAGTGCAGCCCTTGGGTACTCAGGCAACCTGAAGACCTCATGCTTTACAGCTTGGTGGTACCCACCCTGAGAGATTTTAGCTGCTCTTTATCTGTAAGCAAAACATCTGGGCATGCTGCAGCCAGAGATTTGAAGTGCAACCTCTTTTTTATTAGAGCAGCAAATCTTAGCAAATTGCTTTCTGCTCCTCTCTGGAAAGTAAGACAATCACACTTCAGAGCTCAAGGCTCGCACTTGTTTTCCCCACAGTGTTTTCAGTATCACAGTCTAGATATTACTGCATTTACTGTGCTATCCATCTCTCAGTGCACATACATGCCTACACCTGTTCACCCTTTTTGAACCATCTGGTAATCCCTCATACACTCCATCACTTTATCATCCAGGAAAGCAAAGAAGGAAATTATAAGGAGCACAAAGGTGCTCTATGGGTTTATATCAATTAAGCATACCTTAATCACTTGATTTCATTGTTGCAACATTTCTATAATAAGTCTATACTGAATCATTCATGATGTTTTCCTTAATAAGCACACTAGCTCTATACCCACCTGTGAAGAAAGGCAAGCAGGTGTGCAGACCTACTTCAGGCAACAGGCTTCAGCTGGGATTACTCACCTCTCTACCACCCACAGCTACAAGAGAGCAGGATGTGCCTCTGTTGAGAGGCTTGGTAGTCGTTGTTTCTATCTTAACTGAATTGGTTCTTAAAGTTTAGAAGCAATCTAGGGAAAAGCTGCACTGTGATCAGCGGGAAGCAGAGACTGAAAGGAAAAGGTACTGTGGCTGCCAGTAGTGTGCACAGAACACCTGTGGTTAGGGGGGCTCTTCTGTGGGGTTGGTAGATTTTTTTCAGAGGAGCTTCTCTCTTCTTGTGCCCTGGGCTGACTACCCCCTTCTCCTAGTTCCTTTCCTTATTTTCCTACCTTTTATTAGGCTTTATCTCTTCTTTGAATGCCCCTTTTCTAAGTGAGTCCTGGAACAAAAGTTTAAAAATCTGATAATTGTGTGTCATAACTTTTCTTCTTTTGTTTTTCTTCTGTCCTATTTTTTTCACCTGCTTCCTCTACTGTTCTCATGCATTTGAGTCCTAAAGCCTCTCAAGGATAAGGCCAACTTTTTTGTGAGTTGCTGGAACAGTGACTTTCTATAAGAAACCCTCAGGTATTGTTCTAACATGTAAAAAGGGTGATGATGTTGTTTTGTGTACTTTGTGACTTATTATTGTTATTACTTGCACAACTAATGATTACTTGACATGTGGTTAAATAAGGAATATTCAAAGTTGTTTCCTCTTGTTGTGTTTGTGAAAAATCAGAAATATGAATTCGTCTGAATGATTCCAAACCGTAGACAGCAGAAATCAGGCTCATATCAGCTTAAGCAAGGAGGAAATTCTCAGATAGAGTTGTTTGCATGAATACATTTTTCAAAAAGTCCCAGAAGGAGAAATTGTCATTTAAATGATTGCTACTTATTCTGGAAATGCATAATTAAGGGGTACAGCTAAGTGATTTATTGTCTCGTGTACCATAAGGTTTCCAAGTTGTGGTGGAAATCCTCACAGGAAATGGTGAAGTGTTCCAGAGAGCAGAATTTTTCTTTCTGTGTTACTTGCAATTATAGAAAAAATTGTGAAGAGCACAATGTTTTTTAATTAAACACCTGTTTGACATATGCAAGGTCCTCTATTCAAATAGAGGATTAGGAAGAAACAAAAGGGTCACATTGTGGTTTTGGTTTTGTTATATGCTGAAAAGAACCCAGATAGAATTGAATCTGAGAACTGATGGTTTCTCTAAGTTTTTCCTCTCTCTGCCTTAGCAAATACAAGATATTTGTTCTTTGGAAAGCAAAACTTGACATCAGCAGCTGTGAAGGCTTTGGTTCTTAGGGTGCTGTAGTGGTTTTTGTTTGCCTTTTGAGGAATTTATGTAATGACTTGGAGGTGATACTGGCAGCTGAGTAGTGAACCAGACCCACTGGGGCAATGTCTGGACCCTCATCTCATGTGGGTGAGTGAGGAGAAAAGACATACTTGAGCAATAGGTAGGAAAGTCAGAGTGCACCCTTTTGCTGCTGCAGCCTGCTATGGTGGCAGGTGTCTTGCAAGACGTGTTGGATATGTAATTAGGGTGAGAGTTATTTATACTGCAAATTGTGAAGGTGTATGCATCCTTTTCATAATTGACTTTTCATACCTATTGACTTTGGGTAGGATTTGCTAGCGACCATCTTGATATACTTCTGTACAAACCTTTCTGTCTTCTGACTTGCATTGCTACAATTGATTCCTGCTAATGGCATTTCTGTTCCAATACAAATAATGTGTTCTTGATGCCTCTGTCTGGAAGTGATAACTCAGTTTAATCGTAACAATCTCTGCACCGGAAATGAGAGTCTCTGACATTAAACAGAAGCAGAGGAAACCTTAGAAGTGGAACATTTGCCTCCTTGTGTAATGCAATATTATAACAGGCTGGGAGAGGGAGTATTTGAAGGGGCAAAGAAAACTTTTGGACTCCAACCAAAATAGCATTATCCCTTCATTATCTGTCAGTGTCTTCTCCCCTGAAGCTGGGAAAAAGGCCTGTTTCAGAAAGGAAATGGCACAGTATGTCCTTTGAAGCTCTTGGTGGCAGTGAAGTGTCACAAATATTTCAGTGCAGAAACTGCAATTGGATTCTGTACATCAGATTGAGAGTGGAGTCTGAGGATGTGTAACGTGAATTGCCCTGTGCTGGCCAGAGGCTCCACTGTTATTCTTATGCATTATTTACACCAGCTGCCTTTAAATATCACACTCGGGATTTTTCTGTGGATTGTCTGTTCAGATTGTGTTTAGATAGATGGTTCAATAATGAAGATAACCAAAAGCAAAGTATATGTTACACTGAAATCCCTTCAGTTTTGCTCTATGCAGTTGCAGCCCCTCACCTCTCTGTAGATCTTTTTAGATTAGTGTTCAAGCTGTTGAAATGTACTTGATTAATTCACAGCATGATACTTTGACAGTAGGAACACTACCTTCTCCCCCCCATCCCCTTCTCACCAGGGATGCAAATGACTTAGTTTTGCTAAGGACAAGTTAATGCCATATAGGTCAGAGTACAGATGTGTTGTCAGCAAACACAAGGAAACACCAAGGTGCTTGTCCAAGTGTTTTTCCAACAGTCTAATGAAGTGGGAGGTGAAAAGTGTAGGGCTTTGGCTGCAAACTGAACAGCAGTTGCCCATCCTGCACTGCTGGTTGCAGCTTGGTAAATATTCCCATTCCCCATCTTCCTTGTCCTGATGGTTGCTGCTGAGAGCTGCTGATAGATAATTAAAGCTGCTTGGTGTAACACTGTCTGCAAGTGTTTGCAGAAGTGCAGTGGAAGAAAGTGGAAATTTCACCTAGGGAGATTAGAGGGGAGGAGATCTTTTATGAAGACAGATGAATTCAAAAGCAGATGTGTTTACAGAAAACTTGTAAAATGCCATTTTCAAAACAGATAGATAGCATTTTGACCTGACTATGATAAAGATTTCCAGTTTATCATTATTAGTAAAGAAGGCTTTCCCACTCTTCCATCTCCAAGAGGGAAGTTTCCTAATGCTACTGAACAAGATCAGTCAGTTGTGATTTATATTTTGCATTTATCACTTTGCAGACTTTGTTCAAAAACGTAATTATTACTTAAATTACAATTCATTTCTTCTATTGGCTAGTATTGTGGGGCTCTTTTATTTTTAATAGGTTTCTGAGTCACTTCAGATGCTTCTATTATTTTTTATTTGTTACTTGTAACACAGGATTTACGGGTTGCTCTGTGGCCTTTGGCAGTGCAGATGGTTTTCCTTCTGCACACTACCATACTGCTGAACATACCTTACCTTTTCCTCTCTTGAAGGCTGGCATAAGGCAATAAATAATTACTGGCTCGATCACCATTCTTTGCTTATGTGGAAAAGCACAAAATAAGCACCCTTATTTTGAGGATGTTGCCACAGTAGTCAGTGAGCCTATGTGATCTAAGAGCTGCAGTGGTGAGGATTGTGGGCCTGAATCTTAGTGCCTTTCTAGGCACACCTAGAGTGTCTGCTTACAGACTCACTTGGGCTTGTTTGTGTGCTATCCTGGCAGTTGCTGCTGTTTGCTTCCAAGGGATCACTGCCTGGACCCATAGGCTCTTTTCTGCATCCAGGTACCCTGCTGCTTCTACTTGCTACTGGCCGGGACAGCTGTAAACTTGCAAGGTACAGTATGAGCAGAAGTGATGGGGCTGAAATCTTTCTACTGACAAACCCACCGTTAATCTTTGGTTTTCTTTTAATTTCTACTTACCTTTCCCATTGCTTTTGAGACCTCCTATTGAGAGGGAAAGCAGCACTTTGTGTTTCTGTGTTCAGATGAACACTTTCTTCTCTATATATTTCAGAGAAGCCTTAAAAGCTCCAGACTGCCTACAAAGTTTACTCTCTTGGGGCAGCTGGAGTGCCTGTTTTTCACACACATCTGGTGGGCAGCAAAGCACAGTCAAATCCTGCCCAGTCAATTTGGTGATATGGGGTGGCTTAGCAGAAGCTAACACAATAGCAAAGGTTGCTGGCTTAATCAGGCCTCTGCTAGACGGAGCTGTTTTGCTGGAAATACCTCATACTTTTCCTGGAAAAGCTGACAATCAAGGTCTGGTCATCTCACATCCCTTTTGCCCTGAGCAGAATACACAGCCTGGTATGCCCTGTCACATACTCCTCTTGGTAATCCTACTGCAGAAGGAAATATGGTCTGGCATCTATCAGAGAGCTGGTGAAAGTGTAGAAGTGACAAAGATACCACAATAAACACACAGTCCTCCACCCTGTCCTGAGGAGAGTAGAAAGCCAAGGAAGGGACCCTTGCTTGAGATAGGCAGCACTTTCCAGTGTGCTGTGAGCTGTGGTGGGCAGTGGGGACGGGCAGGCTCTGCTGGTGCACAGCTCCACAAGAGTGGGAGCAGCTGCCTGGCTGGGGGCAAGTTGCCGTCTCCATTGTCAGCATGATGTTGTTAACAAGGAAAATGATTTATTTTATGTGTGGATGGGAGCAAACTGTGGTCCAGGAACCTGCTTGCATGGTGGTGCCCCTGGCAGCTGGTGGTGTCACAGCCTGCTCCAGAGACTGCAGTGACCCCAGAGCAAACACCTCGGGAGCTGAGCCCACAAACTGAGTGTTGCCTAGAGTGGGTTTGCTTTGAGCACAGCTGTGATATAGCAGGGCAAAGGTTCATTCTGTGGTGACTCCTCTCCATGATCCCTCCCAAGTGCAGAGGGAAGGATTTAGCATTGCAAGTTTTAGAGAATGAGACTTTCTGCACGGTTATGTCATGTCTTCAAACAAAGAGTGGAAATGTTTAAAAAGATAAGCTGGTGCAAAAGTTATTAAAAGCTACTAAGAAATAGAAACAGAACTGGCAGAGCTGAGGTGTGCTTGTGCATGCCTGTGTGTTTTGTTTTTTTTTAAATTAGAAGCACCTGGTGTATTGACAACATTTCAGTGATGTTCTGCTTGGGGCTTATTTTGAGGAATCACATCAATAGTGAATCACACTAACAGATATTGCCAAACATGCCAGTATTACATCTTGTCTTAAAGTAAATGTTGGACTTGTATGTGGAGTCTAGAAACAGCCTGGCATGGTAAAAGGAATATTTGAGCCAAAGAGCTGTTTTAACAGTCAGGGAAGATAACATTTCTCAACTGCTTCTCCCCTTCTAAATAACTGTGTTCCTCGTAGTAATTGTTCCAATTCTGTTCTGTGAACTGTGGCTATGTAGTTAATGAAAGTTGAAATGGGAGCTAGAGAATGAAGTACAGTTTTGTACACCCATAATAAGGTAGAATTAAACAGTGGGACCAGAAAGCAATATCCCTGCTCACAATGAGTAGCATCCTCTTTCTGTGCTAGCCTCATTAGAGAAAAAGGGACTATAGAGATTCAAGTTCCATTTAATACGAATTAATCTATCAACAGTCTTGTCTGGGATTAAGGCAGAATAAAGTTTTAATGGAGCATAAACACGTCAAGGGTTTTCCATTTTTTCAAATTTGTTCCTTTCCTGAAAGAAAAGGAGATAAGTGCTTAATGCAAATGTGAGACTGGGTAACACAGAGTGTGAGTTAGGAGAAGATGATTTAGGTGAGTGAATGAATTTTCAAATAGAAGGAGCAGAGATG
The DNA here is from genome assembly GCA_013400855.1 of Buphagus erythrorhynchus. Lineage (NCBI taxonomy): Eukaryota > Metazoa > Chordata > Aves > Passeriformes > Sturnidae > Buphagus > Buphagus erythrorhynchus. Next base: position 41,212 of record VZTT01056120.1, read on the forward strand.
GGTGACAAGAGAAGTTAAACAAATAGCACATAATTAATTCTCACAATTTTACCTAATGCTTTGTGACATGGCTGTCACTAACGTTGTCAGAAGCTATAAGTGAAATGGGACTGAAAAAATTTCCAGGCAGCAGTAATCTCACTGTGTTGGAAGAATGTTTTTCTATGATGTATGTCCCTGGCTATATACAGCTCAAATATACATGAAAGAGGAGCTTAAAAAGCTTAAGTTGTTCTGCAGTGACTTTCATCTTTGATGACTACTCTCACTCCAGTTTGCAATATATTACCCGTATGATTTTAAAAATTGTATTTATTTTTATGTGACTGCCTTCCAGGGCACTGTCTACAATTATAAAAAGGCCATTGATGCATCTGATGCATCAGTTTTACTGACTTATTTGTAGATAAGTCATTGGGGTTTTTTTCCCCTGTTTGAAAGCATTTGTTTTCCCTGCTAATGCACCTGAGACTGACAGTGTCTACAGAGCAGAGATTGGCTTGTGTTTTTTTTTTCTTTTTTTTTTTTATTTCCCCCCCAACCCACTATATTTAGGCAATGCTCAGCTGGGAAGAAGCTGCTCAAATCCAGCAGGTTTCAGAGGGGGTGTGAACAGAGCTGAAGTGCAGTAAGGATGGAAAATAGCAGAGAGCAGAAAGAAAGGATCAGGGCTTGGTAGAGGGCCAGAAAGGAGGAAAGGGAGAAAACTGAGGCTTGAGGTTTTTTCCCAGAAAAATGGTTAAGGAACTTCAGGAGGGAATAGATTGGTGATGGACCTTTCCCATCTTAGCTTTAAGTAGGTGAGGCAAGGAGCAGGGAGTGCAGAGGAGCGCAGGGAGCTGTGCAGGGATTAGTGGCTGCAAACCCAGAGGAGGGCAAAGGCACTGAAGATGGTGTTGTAAATCCAACAGCAGGCAGATATTTAGAAGATCTTGTCAATGGAAACAATGCATGTGAAGATCCAGTCAGAAATGGGTTTTGGATCATCGTTGCACGGGCCTTACAAGTTTTTCCAGTTGGACTTTTACTGAGAATTAACTAGTTCCTATAGACTGCAAAAGTAGTTGGACATCTTCCCATTGGACCTAGAGACACTTTGTTAAATTTTCAAGCAAATAATATACTGTTATCTATCCCAGCTGGTCATGTTGGGTCCCTAGCTGGCTGTGTTGGCTGTGTCTTATTAGTGGCTTACAGGAAAAATATTTTTGTAGACTTTATATGGCTCCTTTGGCATAAGATAAAAGAAGAATAATACTAGGCTCTGGGCCCAGACCTGCTGAATGTCTCAAACTATTGGCTCTTTGTCTGATAAATCAATATTGTCCAACACCTCGACATGTAATGACCTGGGCTGTTCAGTAGACGTGTTTTAGAAAGCAGCATAAGAATTTGGTATTTGGGTAAATATAAAATGCTATTAGCCTAGGCTTTCATTACTCTGTTTTGTTTGTAGAAGCCAGTAAGCAGGCCACAGATTGTGGGATCTGAATTTGAAGTAAGACATACCATTTTTAGAAAAAGGTTTTTGGCAGATTCCTCATAAGTTAGTGCTAATTATAAGATGGAGCAAATTTAAATATGTTTGCAAGTGGTGTCAACTGGCTTCATGTGCTAAATGAGAATATGTATCACCAGACAACTTGGATTTGTGATTAGAAAATATCTTGGCCACATCTGCACCTGCTGTTGGCTCAACCACTTGAATCTAGAGGTGTATTACAGAAAGCAGATTTTTATAGACACAACTTACACGAGTGAGTTACACAACTACTAGGAGTGAGTTACTGTGATTTAGTCTAGTATTGAGGAGCTGACTGCAAGTTTTTTTCTCTTAACCTTGCTAATTTGAATTGCTATGGAAAAACTTGTACTGAAACTCTTAATTATTCTATCCTATGTTCTGGCTTAAAATACTTGTACAGGAGGTCTCCAGTTCACTTACTTTAATCCTTAATAAGAAAAGGCTGTCAGAAATTTTCATAAACTTGCAAAGCAGAAGCCTTCATCCAACAGAGATCAGTCTCTGGAAGAGACAGCATAGTTAAGGGTGAAAATTCTGCTGGATGTGTTATTTTCAGGATGTTCAGCATCTTCCTTTAACAGATAAATAAATATTCAGTAAACTGCAAATGTTAGCAGGCACATCTGACTGTGTGGTCAGCTGATCAGCCATAGAAGAGTGTGCAACAAATAAGCATTTGTATGATAAGAGTGTTTCCTCTCTCTGCTTTTCCCTCCAAAATGTCAGGGACATGTCTGTCACAGCTATTGGCAGTGACACTGATGGCTTGACAAGGGCAGTTTCTAACTTTTGAGGTCAACATCAGGGTTTGAAATTCTATATTTGTCCTAATCTTTGTCCTAATACTTTCCATTTACCAAGTTTGCAATAAGCTGCAGAGTTTTACTGGGGTTTACTTTGAGGAAACTGTACAGGGGTGCCAAAGCCCTGCTGATTGCAGGGAGGGGGGGAAAAAAAAGAAGAATCAAAACTCCTGACCAGGTCAAGACCATTCAGGGAGCCAGGCTGTGGCCATTCAAAAGTCACTAAAGGAATAATGAAAGGGCCCATTCCATAGACAGCAAGTGGGACAATTCTCAGTAGGAGCCCTTTGAGGATGGAAGAAAGATGCACCAAATGAAACCATCCTCTGATGAGACACTAACATCATAATACTGGTTACAGCAGCAAAAAAGATTAAACTGAAACATCATCTAGATTCTGGGCTGGTTTCAGAGGTCATAAAAAGCAACTGAGCAAATAGCTAAAGTGGAAGCCAAAGAGAACTTTTTAGTTTGACTTACACCAAGTTTTCAATAACCATAATCATTAAACAGAAATCCCTTCTGGTTTAGGAAGGTGGGAAACTTTATATGTCATAAAAATGAAAGGCAAGAATTGATTGATATTCTATGTTTTTTCAGTGACAAATCAATGCTTAGAGTTGTAAAATGTCTGAGTATATTTCTTGGGGAAACTACAGAAGTATGAAACTTCTAGCTCCTGTGGGATGTTAGGAGGAGATGTATCCAAATTGCTGGTGACTCTATTCTTAGTCCATGTATTCTTGGTAAAAACTGATTTGCAGCTGTCTCCTGGGTATCACCTAAAAACTGAAATTTGAGCTGCAGGAGGATAGAAATGACTAAAACTTTCCCATATTCTCCTTTCCAAGGGATATGAAGGGATGGAGGTAGGCACCATATGAATTGGTGGGCCCTAATCTGCTGGAGCTGCCCCACTCTTGCTGTGTGTGACAGCAAAATACGACTTACTGGTGCAGCAGAGCACATCACTAATATCTCCTAGGTGATTCAATTTTTTTGTTTTCCTGTCTCTTCCCTCAAGAACTTAGAGAAAATTTTTAATCTGTGTGCAACCATGATGCTTGTTGCTATTGACAAGAAGACAAATGGGATTTTGCTTTAGTGGGGCTGGGTTGTAAGTATGTGGACTTAGGCTCAAGTTGGCAACAGTACTGAAAGTTCTGTGATTATTTTTTCTAAGGGTTGTAATCAGTGAGCTTAATAATTAGATGTTTTTAAAAATGTTGGGCAAAAGCATTTTGAAGTCATACTGTGAAAGTTGTCAATCCTTGAAGGGCAGATGAGGTTTACCAACACCTGGTCTTCTTAAATTTTGAGGAAGAGGGCAGCAGCTTCCCAAAGAGGGAGTCTACCTAGCATGGCAAATTTCTTCCCTACCCCATATATTTAATTGTTGTCAGGGGGGCTCTTTTTTGGGGTTCTTGTGAAGGACAGTGTCCCAAGAGCTTTGGCATGAGGCTGCTGAGGCTGGAATAGTGCTATGAGCTGCCTTGCACTTCATCTTGCTGTGGAAAGAAAGGCCAGTGCTCCAGCAGCAGTATGGCCTAGAGGAGCTAGAGAATTTGAGGAAGATGTAAGCCTGGACATTGAGGAAATAAGATGTTAGAGTGTCAAAGATGCTTAAATTAGAAGCATCTTCTAACATTTTCTGGTTCAAGATAACAACTTCTGTTTTATAGCTGTTTTATAGCCAGTTTTCCGTTACCATTGACTTAAGTGTTTCCCTGTGCCTAGTCAGCCCTCAATGAAATGAAATGTGTGTCAGTTGTGTCCCTTGATAGCTCCATGAGCTTTCCCAAACTCTGTCCTTGCTTGGGGATGTGCTGAGGGATACAGCTGGAAAAAAAAAGTGAAGTCTTGGGCTGACTGCTGCCTACATCTGTTATAAAAGCAAAACCTGGGCTTGACAGTGGTGCTTCCCCAAAGCAGCAAGAAAAAATCTACAGCTTGAAAGGATAAAAGTATCTTTAGGTCTCCAGTTGCTCCAGGAGAACAGTTGCTTCACAGCATGTTAATCTGTTACATACTCACTCATTTTCCCAAGAGTCTTGAAGAGATTTTTTTTTTACTTTTTTGAAGAACAGTGTGAGGCAGGTAAATTTTTGTGGGCTTTTTTATTTTAAAGTTATGTAAATGTATGCTATGGGAAGACTTGTATGAAATGTTATTTATATACTTTAGAGACTGAGGTATTATTGTCATTTGCTCTGTGATTCTAGACACTCTGAAAAGGCCTTAATGTCACATGTTAAGCACAAATAGAGATGCAGCAGAACAGGGGAGTGATTCATAAGAATAGCATTGTGCTTTCCTGCTGCTGCTACTCTGCTCATGATTTGTAGGAAAGCTATAGTGAAAAGCAAACCTGCAGCTTAAAAAGGCTTTTCAGGTCTTAAATTACAAAAACCTCTCTGTTGCCTTGGCTGACTGCTTCTGAGCTTTAAGCTGTCCAGTTTCCCTCAGATGACCTAACCTGTGGTACTTTCGTTAGCCCAGTACAGTTTCATCCCTGGAAAAGAAATTTGCAGGCAGAGAGCCAGTGTGACTGTTCAGTGCTCAGGACTCCCAAAATTGCAGGAAAGTTGGTGAAATGGCATATGCAGCTTGTGAGAGAAGTAGAATTATACTGGAGTCTGTCTGCTTAAAAAAACCCCAAACCTACATACCCTTCAGTTAGAGACTCCAGTGCCCAATGCAGCCTTCAGCCAGCTGGTTTTCTTGGCAGGGGAAGGTGCCACATGGAAGTTCTGGTGTATGTCCCCCCGGTGACACGGACTGGGTGAGCCTTTTCTGTTCCCTGAACTTGTGTGCCTGAAGCAAGCATAGATCTCTCTGCAGGGTTATGGAGGCTGCAAGCCCCTGTCTGACAGCATGATCCAGGGCTCAGGAGGAAGGAAGGATTCTGTTTTCTGCTGCCTCCAAAGTGTCTGAAGCTGTCCACTGCATGGTTTCTGGAGGAGGAAATATATAGTGTCATCTATGTGTTCAGATGTTATGGTCACAAGAGACTATTCTGGTCATCTAGTGTTTGGGGCTTTCTTTACATTATGGACCTCAAGGGGTTATTTCCTACTTTGGATGGAGTTATCTCTTTAAGTATTTAATCTTTAAAGACTCCAGCCTCTACTGAGTCTACCACCTACCAGATAAGCTCTTTCAATGTCTAATTATCCTCACAGCTAAGAAAAAGCATCTTGTTTCAAGGTTGAAATTGTCAAGCTGTTTTTCTATTTTTTTTTTTTTTTCTCTGCAGCATGAGTCTTTTAGTCCTGTCAGTGTACTCCCATTTGTATTCATTATGCAGATTCCTAACAATTTTTCTTTTTAAATTCATCGACTGGCTTTCTCAGTGATATTGAAATGTAATAAACAGAAGTGACTCACAAGGTCACTTGGTGCCACTCCTATGNTGCTCATCAGAACTGGTTTTATTAAAAGAACAGCACAACTGGGAGGAAGGGAATACTAAAGTCTAATTAGTAAGCCTGCTTCCACTGATTAAACCCTGAACTTTTGGATTAACAAGCTTTCACCACTTCCCCTTGCTTTAATTGCTCCTTGCACATGCCAATCTACAATGTCTTTATCAGTTCCTGATCAGGTCTTCCAATCCCTTGACTTTCACAGCCTGTGTCATATTTTGATTCAAATGTGCATCTCAACACTCTTTGGAATGAACTTTTTGGCTGCAAGCCCTTTAGATATGACATGAACTGCCCTCAGAGGATGCAGAACACCCATACCAGGTCAGACCAGAGGTTCATCTTGTCCAACAGCCTATTTCCAGGAATGTCTGAAACAGATGCTTCTGGGAAGAATATTTTAAAAGAAAAAACCAAACCAATCTCCCTCTTGGCTCTTCCCCAAATTACCAGTGCAAGTCAGCATACATGCCAAAGAAGGAAGGCCTTTAGAAAAATAGAATTTGGAAGTAATTTTTGCTTCTAGATCAGGCATGAGGTTATTTCATGGGTGGACACATCCAGAACCACACAATACTATTTAGTCTGAAATAATCTGCATGGTGATCAGTTTAGGCTTTGTGAAACTACAATGTGTGAACTGAAGAAGCTCTATAACAAAGCACATGAAAAATATTGTTTTAGGATTTTTTTCTTCTACAGCTCAAATGAGGCTAAGATAAGCAAATAAACAAATTCTATTTCAAGGACAAAAATACAAGGGAAAATTAGANNNNGAAAATTAGAGTACTTAATAGTGGTAGAAGGGAAGAGAAGAAAAGGAAGAGTAAATGGAATTTTTGAGCCTTACACTTGCATGCTTTGTTGACTTCATTTGATTTCTAAATGGAGGAAGATAATGATGAAATCAAAAAGAAAATATTTTCTGGCTGCTGATTCTATGTATAATTCTAACTGCAGACTTTTTTTAGATGTTACAGCCATTTTGTTTTGAGCCTACCAATATAAAATACAAATGATTTCTCCAGCACATATCTCTGTGCAACCCCTTTCCTATATTTAGGATAACCAAGCTTCTCTCTTTGTAACGTGGACTAGACTTGCCACTCCACAGTATGGAGAAGATGCAAAAGAGATATGATTTCGTGGGAGAAAAAACATGCAGTTTTTTTGCAAGCCTCCTGCCACCACTGAACAGCTATGCATATAAACTTATGCTTGCATTCCTGGGCAATTTGGTTTCAAATGGGCCTACTGCAGACATGCAGGTGGCAGGACTACTGAAAAAAGGGAAGGAGTAAGCTGTGAAAAGGGGGGAGGGGAAATAAAATGCAAATTTTCTGCACTGCTCTGTCTCTCTTCCAGAGAACTGAGTGGACACAGACAAAACGACAAAATGAATGATAATGAATGATGACTAAGCACAAAATTATTTGCAGTGCCCAGAATAAAGTCTGGAACCATCAGACTTTTAAAATCATTTTTATTTTGTTGTTGATTATGTAGGTCTGAGCTACAAACTTTGTTCTTTTCAGCCAAAGCTTGACTTGAGAGTGTTTTCTATTCTCTGCTCTATGATGGAGGGCAAAAAAGTCATGTAGCTGAGAGCCAGATGCCAACACTAGCAGGGGTCTGAAATGAGAATAGGAACAGCTTTTGCTGAGCAGAAGCCATAATGCCATACTGCAGCAGAACATAGTTTAGTGCTTCAGCAAACCCATATTTATAGAAACCATCAGCACACAGCTATGGTCACACGTCTGAAGGTTGCCTTTCACCCCCTTGTAAATATTTTTCAAACACGACAGAAGGGTGGGAGATAGGAGAAATCTCA
>VZTT01056121.1:0-10870 GCA_013400855.1 Buphagus erythrorhynchus
CAGCTGTTAGGACAACCTTTATTTATACTGAAAGGGCAAGAGACATCCTGATGCTATTACTATTAAACCAGCAAATCTTACTGGAAAGACACCACTGGTTGAAAATGGACAATGCAAAAGCACAACATGCATTTTACCAATCAAGCAGATTATAATTATGTGAGAACAGTGATGTATAATAATCCACTCTCTACCCACTTTTCTACAACAGATTCTGCAGGGCTCAGCTTCTGAAAAAAAAAAAAATCTTCGTAAATTATTTTTAATACAGCTGTTATTATGAGCATCAGAAAAAATCAATTAACAATGCTGCCCCAACTCTTTAGGAAAAAAAAGGACTTAGATAAATAGAAAAAGATTATGCTATTTCTTTTACAGCATTATTCCTATTCTGTAAGTGACATCAAAGAGCCACAACCCCCTCCTTTCCCCCCCCCCTTTTGGCTTTGACATCACACAGAGAGAAAAGTATTCCTTTCACTGTCTCTTGTATAGCTGGAGCATCCAAGCTCTGCATATTGTTATCACTTTCTATCCTTGAATATGAATTATTTTAATCCTCCAGCAATTAGCAGTCTTTTGGATAAAAATAGAAAAAGGCTGGGAGTGCAACCTTACTTTTGTTTTGCTAACTTATTTGGCCAGTAGTTCATTTTCTCATTGTTTCACAGGGCTTAAATATTTAAGTGTGTATATGTCCTACTTACAATCTTTTTTTTTTTTTCCATTACATGTTTACCGCCATCTTTTTTTTTTCCTTTTCTTCAAACCTGGAGTTTCCCCCTCTCAAGTACATTTCATGCAAGGCTTTCTGTCATAATTTTGCATTTTAGAGCACCACCTATTCATTTAATCACACAGCTTTTTGGTTGGGAGAAGAGTAATAATCTTTTATTTGTAAAACCATTTTAAAAACAAAGAGACTGAACTGCTATGGAAGAATTACCAGGTTTCCTTTACCATGACCAAGTCTCCTTGATCTCCTCACCGCTTTCTTGCTCCCACCACAATTACCATCAATACTTGTAATGTATTCAAAGCATGGCAAGTTCTTGACAAGGAAGATGGAAGCAAAGTTCTCTGCCCTCAAGATACAGCTGTTTAAGGCCCCAATCCAATACACCACACATTCATTTTAAACTGTAAGCAGCTCCCTTGACTTCCAAGTGTTCACTGTTGAGCAATTAAGTTGTCTGCTGGATCAAGGCCTGAGCAAACTGTGAGACAGAGAGGTAGCAGGCAGATATAATAAGAAGCATCATGAATGACAGGTCAAAGTTTAGCAGATATATCAACTCACAATGTGCTGTTTGACTCAAAAAATATAATTAAAAGAAGAAACAGAAAAAGAAAAGAAACAGTTGAAGTAAATTGTCTTGTCGGGGTGAGTTTGTGAGTTTTACAATCCAAATAAACCTCTGACACTGTGAAATGCTCAGTCCAGGGAGCCTGTGACAACTGTGGATATGTTGTATGAATGCATACATTCTTAAAATAATGTTCCATCAGCCCTTCAGGAATCATTATATCAGACACACATTCTAAGCCCCAAAAAAGTTCACTGCAAACATGCAGTATCATAACATTGACCTGCTCTAGCCCAAGTCAGTTTGCTCTGAAAGACAAAAAGAAGGACCAAACAAATAAACAGACTTATAGTCAAAATGAGAAGGCAAATGAATTTTTACAACCAACAGCTGCCCCAGAAATAAAATTAGGAAAAAGCTCCATCTTAAACAATCAGCTCCATGGTCTCAAAAGAAGGCTAAAAGGCTGAATACAGGACCCTGAATTGCAAGCTATACTTTCCCATTCTGTCTTTTTTTTTCTCCCTTAATTACTTCAATGTTTGGTAGAGTGAAGTAAATGAAAAAATGCATCATTAGTCTTTTTTTAATTATTAGAAGAATAAAAAGCTAATGTTTATCTGATCTACAGACTGATCCAAGTATGGCAGCAGACACCAACCTAAAGAAACAAGCAACAGATGAATAGAGTGAAATGCAGCAGAGTGATGAATGGGGTTTTGGTCAGTTTGTTCCACAGTTTTCCAAGTGCAAAATAAGATTACTAATTTTTAATAATTAGACAACAATGGCTTTCAAGACACCAGGCAGATGAAAGCCTACATGATCTCCCTCAATGAGCTCATGACTTCAGTGAGTCAAAGGAGAAAGCAAAAAGTGAGATAGCAACAAGTGCTTGTTGAGGGAACCAACCCAGCAAGCATCAAATCCAGCATCAATAATAAACAAAAAGAGGTGGTGTTAATGGTAAACAGGGAAAAACTAAATTATGCAGAGGCTTTAAAAGAGGTGTCAAGTCTAAATGAGACAAAGTATGGACTTCAATCTGTATTTTTGAGTAAGGGCAAGAGAGTAGGTGGGGCAATCTAGACACTATGTTCAATCAGGGCTTACATTGTATACAGAATGGATGGATACACTGGGGTTACTGGGGATGACTGTGAGAAAAAGGCTGGTTAATTCACAGTGGCAGGAAATGGTGTAGGTGGTGACTTTAAGGTCAGAGCTTTAGGGGATCAGAAATAAACAGATACGCAAGCCAGTATGTAGAAAATCATCAGAATTTAGAAACAGCCTCTTTGAAAGGAAGGGGTTGAAAATGACGCTTGGATTACATCCTTTAGAGATATGAAGAAAGTCACTGCAATGGGAAGAGATTGACTGTGATCCTGAACTGTTTCTCACACTGATTTTGTCTGTGCATCGGTATTTTTCCAAGCACGAATAATTCTGTATAATACAGAAACAGATTGCAGCAACTGACAGTAAAAAACTTGCTTTGTGAAATTCAAACTAGGAAACTCATTAAAGTACAAGATATTACCTCCCCCTACAGTAGAGACTGACAGCATTCACTCATTCTAGCAACTGTAATAATGTCTCTTTTCTTCTTTACCCTTCTAATAAGCAGAACATAGATCATGAGGTCAGAAGTGGCAGAAAAATTTACATCACCTTCAGCAGGCTTTGCATACAGCCTACAACACTTACTCTTAATTCTTCCCTCCTCTACAATTTCAGTCTTAATATACTCATTCCAAAGTATTGTGAAGCTCTCTAATCAACAGCAGCAGCAGCATGATTTGTGGGTGAGTGGTACCCTTCTGGAATATTTGTACAGGTGAATATACCTGTAAAAGTATGAGAAAAGCTTCACACAAGGATGGCAGAGGGAATCTACAGTTTAAAAAATCCATATATTTTCTAGAATGTGTTTTGTGAGGGGGATGATTAAATATTCTATATGTAATTAGTAAATTGTCAATAGAATTCAATAAATGTTGTTTAAAAAAAAAAACTAATTATTTGTTACAATAACCACCAACTATTGCCACTTTGTTTGTGAAGGTTTGTAAACTACTTCCATTTGAGAAGTAATTGATTCCATTTTTATCATTTGCTCAAGTTTATGTGGCTGTTCACATCCAAAGAGATGATAACATCTATTTGCAGCAAATTATACATTAAATTCCCCATTCAAAAGCTGTAATGGAAAACAAAATGCTAATTTGTGCTGTAAACGGAAGTACAGAATCATAATCACTCATTGTTAACATTAGGAACTAAATTGCTCTTGCAAATAATAAAATGGGTTAAAAATGTGGAGAGCTTTTGCAAGCCAAAGTACCAGTGCCTCTTACTCGCTCATGTGTTATATTACAAGTGATGAAACGAACCTTTCCTCTTCATGCCAGCACAACCTAGCCCTTTTTGAGGGAAAGAATAATGGCCTTATGATTGCAACGTAAGGATGCCTGTCAGGTGACTTGCTCTATCCACAAGTCTCCAACCAGCTTCCCAAACACGGGCTGCCATGCACTCTCTGCTAGACAAACTCGACTGGATACAAGGGCTGTCTGCACAAGCAAGAACTGTAGAACTGCAGAACTGGAAGAGTCAGACAGCTGGTGCCGAGGATCCGATGTCTACACCTCATGCTCTGCACCACACACTTCAGGGTACGGTTTGATTATTTACCTTCACCCTAGATCTGATCTCATCTCATTAGCCAAATATAATAGTAGGTCAAACCTAGGGGTACTCCTGGAATACATCTCACAGTCCAGCTTTATCCAGAAGGAATTCTGATCAGTTGCAATGAGATCAGCCTACAACAGTAACCAAAGCCCAGCAGTGCTGGGATGAACACAGCACACTCCAGCCTTCAAGAAAAGTGCTGCCGTAGACACACCTCTCATCATTTTGGGTCACAGTGAGTTCACGTGGAACAGCAAATACCCAATTTCTCCTTCCAAAATTAGCACCAGTGTCACAACTGCTATAACCAGAGCAAGGGTCACTCTGCTATTAATCTCTCTTCACTTTAATTTTACCTTTAGAGAGGAGACAGTAACACACAGCTGTGTAGCAGAAGAAGAATCTTAACTACCACTTGTAGAGAACACAGAGTCTAAGACAAAAATACTGTAGTGTTATTTGGCTTCTGTCCATTTAGCAGTTCTACAGTCCTATAAGTTTTAAATGTACAAGGGAGTTTTGCTCACACAGCAAACAGACACATCATAGGAAATTAAAAAACCACCGACACATTAGGATTGTGCACCTGCTCTTCCACATTTCATTAAGCCTCTACACCTAAATGTACGTCAGGTTTTCTCCTATGTGCATCCGTTGTGCTGGTATCCCTCAGTGATACCTTCTGGTCATGGCGAGACAAACTGGATCACAAGCATTCACACTGCCTCAGGAAAAAAACATTAAAAAACCCATTAACTTTTGGTAATTCAGATCAGATCATTACGATCTAAATTTTAAGTGCCAGATAATATGTTAAAAAAGCATGTATATATTTGTAAATAAGCTGCCATTTGTTATCAAGCCTTTCCTAGCTTACACTGTATAGTTCAAATCCATGTAAAATAGCTGATTTGCCAGCCTTTTTAGGTTATTAATATTAAAAAAATATAATTATGTTATCAAAAAATGAAAATTGCCTTTTAGGTGACCAAAAGAAAGTTCCACTGCTTGATATAGTAAATCATTTTACTGCTGCCCTTTTATATTTAATACCCTTCTGCAGTACACATTTATCTCTACACTAGCAAAGTGTACTCATTGATTTCCTATGGTCTCTCTAGAAGAAGGTTCTGCTTCCCTGATGATGAGTACAAAGGGTGGATGACCCCATTCTCATTCCAATGCAAACCCTGCACTTTTACATTTCTGCTTAGACCACATGAACATTTGACCAGCTAAGAACTCCCTGCCCTCTTCCTTCAGAACACATTGCTGGAACTACTGACATTCTCTCCTGAACAAAAATCTATTTTTGAAAATCCCATCTTATGTATAAAGCACTGAACTGCATTAGTTCATCGCAGCCGTAACTGTAACTCACAATCTGCACATGAGTTTTTCCTCTAAAATAAGATACAACAATAATATCTTGCCCATTTTCTGCATGTTCTTTAAACTTGTGCTATTGTACTCTACTGTGTAGCTACTTAGTTGCTCTTCTCTGGGGCATGAGAAAATGGTTCATTCCCAGTTTAAACCGTGCTTTTTTTGTTAGATCAACCTGCCCTTAGAATATACTTTTCAAAGCTACTGTGTTGAATGAGCAATTTAGGCATTAATCTCTGGAAGACAGAGAATCATGTTTAACAACATTTTTAATAAATTCCATTACCTGTTTTTAATAAATTACATCTTTCTCATTATCCTATCACTTTTCTTTTGCTGGGATGTCAAGAAAATAGGTGTTTTCAGTTTCACTTTCATTTTTACTGCTATTTTTTCAGCTTTGTGCACGGACACCCCTTGGAGTCAGGAAAACTTCAAATCCAGGATTCACTCTTTTTTAAAACTATGACGTATTTTCTGTTAATAGTAAACCAGGATTGCATTTTTTTCTTAACTCATTTAGTTTTGACAACCTTCTTTTAATTTGCACGGATGTTACAGGTTCTGTTAAAATGTAACTGCAGTTGAATGATGGTATTATTCCACTGGTTTCTACCACCAACTAACATGCAACTATTGACTGAGTCTTTTTCCATTTAAGAAAAACATCTTCAAAAACCATGAAGTGCACTGTCTAATCTTGTACAGATTGGTATCCCTCATTCAACACTCTCATACACAGACATACTCAGTACATGCTATGCATGTGCAGGGCATTAACACAAATTATTCTAGCATGTTTCCAAACCTGCATAGATTTCATGTTCTACTACTCAAATAACATTGAAGAAGAAAAAAAAATCCAGAAAATATGGAAACAAAACTAAGTCAAAAGTCTGTTTTGGTCCATTGTCCCTGGGAAGTGGCCACTGGTCATACACTAGGTAAAATGAAGATGCATAAAAGCAATATACTACACTCAGTCCAGCTCCCCAAAAACACTGGCAGAAAGCTACACTAGGACACTTCTGTCCCTGCCCATGTAAAGACAAAGAGGCAACCCATAAGGCTGGCTCTCAGCTTCATCTTTCACTGACTTACTAATACCCACAGAATACATTTTGTCCAAACACGTTGTAAAATGTACTGCTATGTTTGAAAACACAAGACAAAGAAAATGGTGCCAATTACTAAGTCCACAGCTGAGAGTTGCAAGGAAAAATCTCTGAAATAATGGCATCAATCAGGCAGCATACTCCTCATTTTACTTCTATACTGCAAGGATTTTGAGGTCAAATTAAAATAAGTATCTAGATTTATGCATTAGTCATAGAATTTCATTCACTAACTACATTTTAAATTATTTTCAAGCACTTCCCAACCACACAGATTAGTAACACAACAACGTATTCAATTCTGAACTGGAGTATGAAAAATAATTAATACAAATAATGCTGCCAGTTCAGCATAGACAGGTTATGCCGAAAAATATTTTTGCTCTTGCAAGGCTGAATACCTCTTTGCAGTACTTAGAAATAGCTGTTCTTTGCTCATTACTACTAATTAAGAAACAGATGTAAAGAGAATTTCCAGAAGACACTATCAGGAAGGTTCCAGCAAAAATAAAGAACCAAAAGTAGAGTGACAGTCTAAAAATTAAGAATACAGAATGAAGCAACAGGAAATCTGATGGATATTCCTTCATCTCAGTTTTATACACGCTGGTAAGACAACATAGGTAAGATTATGCAACCGCAGTTCAAACTTCTCAGGATTTAAGTCTACAACTTTGACTACACTGGAATTTAGCATAATGGTTAAGTCCCTGTACCACAATAACCATTAAAGTAGACAGCAAGCTTCAGGAGAACACTCAATCTTTTTGAAGTTACCCTTAGTAATGTGAAGTCTTATTCATAACTAATATGGAGCCTTATATTCTGTAAGACTAAGAAATTGATTCAAACCAGACTTCATAAAGTTTCTAGACATGATTTCTCCAATACAAGCTTTTTTGTGATGCACTTTGAAATTTAATATGCAATGGGAAAGCTCCTTCCAAGAATATTACCAACAAATCACACATATAAGCTTGTGCTTAAAAACGAACTGCAATAATGCACCAAAAATATAAAGGTTGAAACACATCTCTCAAAGTCCCTGAATTATGAAGCAAACATTGTATCTCTCCTTTCACAGCTGCCAGAAAGTATATTATGCTTCTAGAAGTCACTGTTCTCTTTAACCTGACTGGTTCCATTGTTGAGTCGTATTTTGATTACTTATACTTCATTAAAGCCTTGAGATGCCAGGAAAAGATTCTTTCAGTAAGCTATGGCTGAGCCGCTATTGAGAGTATACAAGGGATCCTTTTACCTCATATAAGATGTTGAGAGTGCATCATATTGATTTGGAATAAAAAACTATTTTTCCAGTAGTCAACCCATCTTTTCATCTCAGCACTTTCTTTTTTAAAGTTTTTCTGTTTGCTGTTTTGTTTTAAACAAAACAAAATCTATTTCGGCTATGTTGCTAAATTTAGCAAGAAGAAAAAGGTTTGCAATCTTTTTTTTTTTTTTTTTACACAATTCAGGTAAAAAACAAACAAACACGAATATGGCTGACAGTCAAGTCTGAGCCAAGTCTGCCTTTTCAAGTGCTAAAACTTGTAAGAAAAATCTATTTGCAGCAAAATCCCATATTCATTTTGATTTCATATTCAGACTAACATCTACCGCTAATCCTCAGCTGATGAATTTGACTGATATAAATGGTAACATAATACGCAAAAGATGAAAATAGAAAGGAGCCTTCGGCACCAGAAAGAATATGTGCCTTAAAAATTCTTCTCATCTTCATCCTGGAAGCTCTTGAAAGCTCATCTGTTCGTCCCTTGTAATGCTCTGTAATGATTACACCTTCTCCTTCGAAACACCTTTCCTAATCATGCATATTTAATTCAACTTTGTGTATATATCCTACAGTTTATATAGTCCCGCTATAAATAGACCTTCTGCATTCTGAATTATCTCCCACGTTTTTCCTTAGATACAGTTCAACACCGGTATTTAGAGCAGATCAACTCTGGATTTGCCAGCAATTCTTCCTGCTTCCATTGTGATACGGCTTGCTCTCCTGAAAAGGGATGTAAGGGAACCTATCATTTCACAATGACATTCTTTCACCGAACTGTTTCGCTACAGAATGAAACTAACTTTAGATAAAGGAGCTGGTTCAAACCTGATTTTATTGTCTGCGTTCCTAAGCATTTTCCCCCTCTGATGGCTTCAAAGGAGTCCTCCCTGTGACTGCCTGCCTTTTGCACCAGGCATGAGCCCTTCTTAAATCCCAGTGACTTGCACGGGCTCGCATTTAGCAGGACGATAACGCACGTTCCGTGTTCATATAAGCACACGGGCACCGGTGTGCGCCCTCGGTACGTGCAGAGGAACGCACACCGGAGCGGGCTGGCGAGCACCGGCCACCACGAGCGCTCCCGAGCGGCGGCTCCGGCCGCGCCCTCCCGGCCCCGTCACGGACCGGCCAAGCGCCGCTGTCCCCGCCGCTACCAGAGCGGCTCGGGATGGCTTCCCCGAGGCACAGGGGCTCCGGCGCGCCCGGGAGACGCCGTTTCGGCGCTGGCTCTACGCTTGATGCGTGTCTGGTCCCCCCACGAGCCCCCTTCTCCCTGGCGCTCGCCAGCTGACTTGTTCCCCGCCGGGAAGGCTCCCCCGGCCGGGGCGCACACCGGCAGGCAGCTGTACCCGGCACGGGGCGGGCGCCTGCCGCGATGGGCCCGCCGGCGTTCGCTCGCACCCGGGACACAGAGATTCCTATTTATTTATTTATTTATTCATTCGGCTGCCTCGGACGAGCAGGCTGTCAGGGCTTCGGAGCCCCTCCGCGCCCGGGCTCGCCGGCTCCTCGCCGCTCGGCGTTTGCAACTCCTGGAGCAGGGAAGTGCGCGCAGCTTCTCCCTGCCTCGCCGTGAGGTGCAACCTCAGCCTGCTAACTGCTAGTTTGGGGGTTTCGGTCTCCGGGAAATTGGGGTCGTAGGGCTGGCTGCGCCTTTTCCCCTGAGCTCAGCAGGCTGTGTGCCCGCAGGGAGGAAGCGCGGAGGTGACACCCCCGGTCCCCCCGGCTCTCCCGCCCCGCCGCGGGCACCACCGCCCGCACAGCCCGGGGCGCCTCTCGTCCGCCCTGCGGCCCGCTCCCATCCGCTGCCCAACTTTTCCTGTCACGCCAGCGCCAGAAAACCCCTTCCCCACGCACGCACGCACACACACACACCCGTGTAGTTTATAAATGACAGTTGCCTGTAGACTTTCACCAGACAAGCAGCGGGGGCAGCAGACTACAACAGTTATTTAATTAAAGGCGCTTCGGAGGCTCCCAGAATAGCTCTCTACCTCTGAGGCGCGATTTCTGGTTTCCCCCCCGCTCTCCCCCACCGCCTCGCCAGCCGCCCCCCGCTGCCCGAGCCCCGGCGCGGGCGGGAGGGACGGACCCGGCCGGCGTTACCCGGCTGAGCGCTCCGCATTGCACAGTCATCAAAGTTAAGTGCGTGGAGGGGGGATCGGGGGTGAATCACAGAGAGAGACGGGTGAGCCGAACTATTTCCACCTGGGAAGGATCCGAAATTACGGATCTGAACGCGTATGCAGCCATTTCCGAGGGAGGAGGAGGCGGGTGCGGGGGGGTCCCTCTCGCACGCAGCCTGTCACTCGCACCCTGCTCCCCCCTCCCGGCAAACTCGCCCGGCTGCCTCGGCGCGCTCCCTCAGTGCAGCCGAGGGCAGGCTCGGGGCACTCCGATTGAGTTGCCCGGCTGAGCCCCGAGTTGCTCCAGGGCAACACACAGCCCTCCGCGGGCTACGGCTCTCGTTCCTTAGTCCTCCTCACGCTCCTCTTCCTCACGGGAGGGGCGGGGGCGGAGGGAAGGGGGCTGAAAGGCACACGGGAAGAGGCTCCTTTCTCTCATTTCCTTCTTCGGCTGATTTAACCCCACCACCCGCAACACACACACGCGCTGAACAGAAACAATTCCAGACCCTTCGTGCACACACTGGCACCACCGTCGTTTTTCCCCCGAGGAGCCGGGCGGGCGCAGCGGCGGCGAGCGCGCAGCACCGGCCACCTCTTACCTGGTTGTAGGAGGTCTCCCAGGAGGAGGTGTAGTTGTAAAAGAAGGAGGAGAAGCAAGCGTCTTCCGACAGCCCGCAGCCAGCCATCCTCCGGGCGCAAAACCTCTTCGGGAAGGCACGAGCAGCCCTCGCAAACTCTTGCCTCTTGCGCGGTCGCTGCCGCCGCCGGCGCTGCCCCCGCGGAGTGGTGCCGACAGCTTCGCGCTGGCGGCGGCCGGCGCGGTGCGTGCGGGGGAGCGGGGCTGGCTGCCTGGCTGGCTGGCTGGCCGGCTGGAGGGATGGAGGCGCGGGTACCGCGTGTGTCTGAGTGTGCGAGCGCGGCCGTTCGCGGCGGCAC